>NW_019775654.1:0-13161 GCF_001039355.2 Lingula anatina | reverse complement strand
AAATCATTGGCTCCCTCCCCCCCCCCCCCAAGTTTTAGCCTGTTAACTCATCAGTTTGGCTAATGCAATACAAAAACAAATAATGTCTGTAATTTCTAATTTAGACGTTACAGGAATAAAAAAAAATTAGTTATAAAATCAACCTTTGCTTTTAACAAAAGTTGTATTCTTAAAAAAATTTCCCTTATACCTCTCCCTCAAAAAATTGGCCCACAAGGAAGGACTTCCCATACTCAGCATGCAAATGGGAAAAACTATGTAAAGGTACACAGGAAGTCAGTAGCTGGAGATTAAAGGGCTCACAGTCAGAGCAAAGGAGGCTAGTGACTTATTACAATCATATTGCTACTGGTCAGTGTATGGTTTGAAAAGTCCAGTTTTCTAATTTGATTCATTGTCTGTGGGTGCAGTGGTCAGTTGGAGCCACAAACAGGATCTTTAAGCTTTAAAAGAGGTGAGTCATGGTTGATAGCACTTGTTCAGGTGAGAAGTTAATGCACCTTTTAAAGTTGAAGTGAAAATGGCTTTAATGGTAAGCTTTGGCTGAAGACCTATGTATGGGGCAGGACACTTCACAGTGTATAGCAGGGCCTTCGGATGAGTTTTTCTCAACAGAAATATGTACTAGTTGGGGCTTTGAGAGAGAGAGAGATGTATTAAAGCAAGACTTAAAACAGAAAGAGGGTGAAAGAGAGAGAGAGAGATATGTATTAAAGCGAGAATTAAGACTAAAAATTAGCTATGTTGAAAGAAGCATCATTTGCTTTCATGAAGTGCATCATTATGACTTGGTCCAATCCAGTCATCTCCCAAAAGCCCGTTTTGTATTATTCTAGTGTGAAAACTTGGGTGGTAATATCTTCATCAAAAATGGCTTCCGTCAGTTCAAGGAAGCTTACCCAAAGTTGATCAATATGATGGTAGACATCTCCGTTAGTGTGTCTTCTACTTGCATATCAAACCATCTTATCCAGGTGGCCATCTTCTTAGATAGCATACCTGTCACCCAGGTAAATTACACATTCACCTGTATGAGGACACTTAAAAGTGGTTATAGCTTTACTTGTGTAATAGAAATAGAATCTTGCTAGGCTTGTGAATGATTGGCAGTTCAAAGGAGAAAGGATAGGAAGTTTCTGTCTGTAATGGTATGATGTGGTATTTCCCCATAAAAGTAAAAAACTTTACATTTCTGAGTTTTTTCTTTCTCTTCAATCAAAATTGATCATGTTTTGTAGATATGGAAAAAGGCTTTTTCACCTGAAACAGACTTGCCTTTTGGATCTTTAAAATCATTTTGTTGAGGTAATGCGTGACTGAGCATCATTTTGGAACTATATTTAATCAGTTTTATGCAAATTTATTGAATAATTACAGTATCAGATCTGAGACGGACACAAATCAGAGTGCTGAGTGAAAATTATGACAGGAGACCCAAAAATTTATCAGATCGCCTTCTTGGGTGGCATATCATATTGCATCATATTATATCACGCCCTGTCATCCAGGGATGAAAGAAGTAGTTTTCAGAACCCATAGATCCTGCAGATATATTTTCAAGTTTTTAACAATAACAGGATGCCTGAGAATGTAGGGTCGGACCATGTCTAGAATACACAAGAAAGGAGAGGGAGAGAGAACAGTCTGCCCTGCCGGATATTTCTTTCATGCTGAGAAATGTTACAGCAGGGGCGTTGAAAAAATAGGTGATATATCTGGCAACATTAAAATGTGTAAAAGGTCCACACCTTTTAGAGCCATATTGAGGACACTGGGATAAGCATAGATAATGGTGCAGTTTGATGTGATGAATTACCAAACACCACAGTGGATTAGAAATTGTAATAGAAAATGTATCTCATGGCACCTTGTGATTAGAGTGACGAGAATGAAAATTTAGCCAGAGGATGGAATCCACCTTGTCTCCCTCGACCACAAGATGACACTGAACAAAATTGTGTTAAAGAAGAGGAGACATGATTTTGGATATGTTGTTTGAGTAATAGCAGCACATTATTAAGTTGCTCTGAGGCCGTTGTAGGAAGATTACATTTAACTGTGTGAACATGGTATTTGGACTGCCATAGGAGTTGTATGGCTGAATTATTCCACAGATTAACCTGGTATAATCTTTGCGTAATCTTCGGCTAGGAGTCTACATTTCACACGAACTAACTTTGACAAAGGGATTGAGTTTCCACAAGGTGAAACTCTTTGGACTTCAAAAGAAATACAAAATGTACCGATAATGCTGCTTCATTTGTGACCCATCGTCCATGGAAGATTTAAAACAGCCATCATAGTGGATCAGGAGATTATGAGGAGATTTAACTGTAAGGGCCACATTCCTTTCAAGGTGAACCTGGGTCGCTAAATACCTGTGTGTAAACAGTCCTATGCTGCTGTGCACCCTGCAAGTTGCCAGTGTAAAAAGAGAATTTCAAAATGATTCACAAACTGGGAGGAGCCACATACTGGGTGGAATAAAGGACATACAGAGACTTCTGTTTGAATAGAAATTCAGAAGCTCCGACTTCAAAGATGCTGCGCACTGCTTGACGACAGAGTCATTTCAAATGCATGAGCATTATTTGATGTGAAAAAGGATGAGGCTTTATTGCAAGACGTCTTTGATGTTTTCTTGGATTTCATACCTGGAATTTACCTGGGAGCTGAAAGAACATTACCTGGATTAGAGAAAGTACATTGGAACACATGGTTTATATTTTTATCCTCATTGCAAGCTGTTTGAGTTTTATTCCTTTGATATTGTGAAGAGGCATTCATTGAATTAAGGAAGACAAGTTCCAACGTGCAGCACAAGATTTGAAATTACTTCTGCTTCTGCAAGGAGATAAACATTTCTACTGACATTTTTTTCCTTTTTTAATGGAGATGGATAATATTACCTCACAAATGAAAATGAATGGCAGCACAGTAATAATTTGTTCATAATGCAAATGTGGTAAAACTTTATAAGCTCAGTATGGAACTGAAATATTTATATAAATAAATAGCATTGAAATAGCATAATTAAAATAAAATTTTAAAAAACTGATACCCGAATCAGTAATTTGAACCTCAGGGTAACCCTTGCCCAAATTTGGTCAAGTGTTGAGGTCATCCCCATTGTCATCATTGTCATTAACATTTTATCAGCCTACGCAGAAGATGATTCAAGATGTTGATTACAAGATGGCAGGACCTATAATTAGAATCAGGATGCTATGTAGGTCACTTATGCAGGCACACACAGTTATGCAGCTCATTCATAACGCTGGAGTTAAGCCAGTGCACAATGAAGCGAGAGAGGCAGTTTTGAAAGTCTTCTAGGAACTATAGTTTCTCTATTATAAGTCTGCTGCAAGGAGATCCCACCATGAAACAGGTTGGTAGTCATCTGGAACAGGAATACCTTGACGTCAAAGAAGATGGAATTTGAATCTTGAGATAACCAGATCTTCATGTCAGTTTTTTTTTTTTTTCTTTTCAATTTAGAAAATTGATGAAAAAGTGCATTCACTTATGTAAGGACTAGGATAGAAGATTAAATTTGGGTCCTAGGTAAGGATAGACCCTAAATGTGTAACTTAATTAATGTAAAAATCAATTTATGGCTTTACATATTTAGATAAGGTAATGAATGAGTGTGTTACACATACTGTGTACATATTTTGTTCTGCATTTTTGCAACACTAGATGAGAACAGTAGGTCTGCTAGAATCTTTTGTATGTGTTCAAATGGATTTTGCCAAGTGCCTTTTAGGGTGGGACTCCTAAGTAGTAAGTTTACATCGTTCAGTTTTGAACAGTATAATACTATAACACCTGCAATAACCACATCCAACTTACTGACAGCCATATTGTCATAATTCACGATAATCTTTCATTAATTTCCACCCAGCTTAATCCTGTTTGTCAAGTGCAAGTGCTCAGATTGTGGACAACACACTTAAAAACATCCAATTATATTCCATTATCTAAGTGACCTCAATTGCGATAAAACGGTCATTTTAATGATATTGACCGATATAACTGATATGGGAGCATTCCTGTGGTCAAGTGCTCACTCCAGCCACATACCAATGTAATGTCCAGTCAATTCCCATTGGTCAGCATGGTCAGTCTGGTCAGTAGTTTCCTTGTGGGTGCCCATGTCCATTTTGTCCCTAATGTCACAGTTTGACTCCCAGATCTTTTATCAGTCTGCGAGGGATGTATGAGAAACATTTTTTGAAGTTGGCAAGTATCAGAATATTGACGAATCCGTTTCACTGTATGTTTGTGAATATTTATTACGGTTAAGTTTGATTTATTTTGCAAAAATAATGGAAAAATAGAAATGAGGGCGTGCATCCTAGGACTGTGCAAAAGAGGTAGGAAGCAATGTCAAGCTTGATAAAGATGTACGTGAATTATGTCGCGTGGTGATCTCCTGTACCCCAAGTTTCAGAGATTGTCGGAAACTTTTTATTAGTGAACATATGCTGATGGTAGAGGTTAATTGTTAATGAATCCTGAAACTCATGGTGATCCATTTCGGAAAATTAATTATATTTCTGTATCAGTGTTAGAGATAAAGATGTTCTTGAGGAGGGAAAATTAAATTGTGAAATCATCAGATTTTACAAGTGAGACAGGTGATCACACCATGGCACCCTGTGGTGATACAAGCTGCTGTAGCCCCCACCCTGAGTTTGTCATTACAAGGCACTAATGGTTTTATACCAGCAGGCCTCTGCTATTTGCAGTCAGTGGTATATGGTACCCAGGGTGTTAGGGCACCTGCTTTATGGTAGTACTAGACTATGATTAGAAAACAGATGCCTTGGCCTGAGGAGAATGAGAGAGAGAGTAAATAGAATTCAATTAGATGTATAAAACCATTTCAAACTGTGCACTGATCTTGGGAGATGTCTTATTCTGAAAAGAAGAAGGATCAGAAAAAGAAGAAGAGATTTAGTGAAAATTTATTGAAAAGGGGAAGAACTAACTTTTAAATAAAATTCCTCTCATTAAGTGCCTTTCACAGTCTCATTTCTTCCTATGGCTTGTGCCCTGAGACAGATGACATGGAAAAGCTCTAGTGACTCCAGAGAACCACCAGTGTCTTGTGTCATAAACTTTGTCTTCAGTAGTGACAGGTGGCACAGACTAGATATGATGTCTCCAGAGAAATACAGGTGTTTTTGTTTCTTCCACATGGTGGACTTGTGATACCCCAAGTAATATTTTATTATTGTTTCTGAAATGACATCTCATGGCCCAGGGGAAATATTTGAACTTACTGGAGAAGTCACTTAAAAAAGACTGTCAGGAAAATGAAAGTATCCTTACATATGTTAATGTGCTTTAATTTAAGGCTGTGTGGTAGGACTTAAGGCTTTGTGAGTGTGTACAGATACGTACACACAAGCATGCATGTGTATGAATGCATGTGATCATACAGATGCATTTCAGTGCATGCATGCATGCACGCACGTTCGCGCGCACACACACACACACACACACACACACACCAGTATATCCTGTATGATTCATTAAAAAAGGAAATTCTTCAGGCCATGCATTCCTCTCTGGCTGATCCCGTTGTCACCGATTTAATTTTCTTTGTTGTAAATTTTTATAATCACCTGTCTTTTACTACAGGCAAGTTAAGCCTCTTCATTATAACTATTCTTAAGACAGGTATGAGCACTTTGTTACTATTGAAATGAACAGATGTTAGGAATACAGGTGAGAAGTTTTTTTGTCAGATATTTTAAGTATTACTCATTTGATTTAGCTAATTTATATGAAAATGGCACGTTTCTTGCAAGTTAATGGGTTAGTTTTTTGTTTCCACAGCAATCTAATCTCCTCAGTGACTTATAGTCTAAAAAGTTGACAAGAAAATTGGAACGAGATGGATGATTATGATAATAGTGTTAGCTTTCTAACAAAGCTAGGCAGGAAAAAAGTTTTAGGAACTCCCACTGTTTAAACTGAAAAGACAAGTTCCCACTTGAACTTTGATGAACCTCTTCTTGAATGTTTGCTGAAGAAAAATATGTCAATATTTCACTGTTGTGTGGGAATTAACAAGTCCTTAAGGTGGAGATTTCAGGAATTCTTGGCTACTTGTTCTCAAGTTTAATCGTTGAAGGATTATTCCGAAGAAGGTCATTTTTTATTTGTCTTCTCTCAATTCTTTTGTCTTGGTTAACTTTGAAGTCTGTTCCTCAAGTTTTAGGCTTGAAGACACAAGTGAATGTTAATAGGTACATCAGATATGGGACCCAAGATTTTATGACTTTAAACTCTGGGTTATTATGTGTAATGGCAGGTGAAAATTAGTGCACCTTTGATGAACACCACCATGTTTGCATACTATATATTCATACCTGGTTTATTTTTGGAGTTGGTATTTTCAGTATCCCCAAGTGTCTTTCTTACTTGCTTCCTAATCATATGTGCCAAATCTGACACATACATAGATGTTGATGGTGCTCTAAAACTAAGGGTAGGAGTTTGGGACTTATTTATGGTTAATACCTTGTCCGTTCATATGTAAACAGATTTACTGGCATCATGAAATCAGAGCCTAACGTTCTAAAGCCTGGGCTACTGGTCCTGTAAAACCAAAAGGGTCTAAGGATGTTCTGGCCCAAATCAGATAAAAGTGGCAAATTACTGAACAAAATTTTAAAATTTTACAACCCAGGATTCAGTTTTACTGGTTTTTTGGAAGGGGCTAGTGATTGCATGATACAGTGATCAAGAGATTTTGCCTAGTAGAAATTTTAGCAAAGGCGGAACCCTGTCTCTAGCGCTGTAGCTTTATTTTGTCACATTTTGTTGTATTGAATAGTGGGCTGGACGTCGCAGAAGCTATCAGGTTTTTGATTTACTACATTTGCTCATTTCAGGTTATAAATTATTTATTCTCTGAAAATACAAACTGACAGTGTTTTTGTTTTTTCTATGAGCTTTGCCATTCAGCTGATTCCTAAATCTTGCTCTCCTTCATTTCAGGTTCTATATAGAAAGTATAGCCTACCTCAGAGACAAAGTGACAGTGGAATTATTTTATCTGCAGGCAAAACAAGCAATTTTTAAGGTTAGTTATGAGATGGGTTAGGTTTTACTGTGTTTTTGTGTGCTTATGTATCACTCTTTAAATTATTTCTGATCTGCTGCTGTTTGCTGCTCACTCTGTCCTCTCTCTCTCTCTCTCTCTCTCTCTCTCTCTCTCTCTCTGGAATAGATGGATCAAATTAATGGTTCACATTTTCACTAATATGGAAATTGATTGGCAAGTTGAGCTATCAGAGAAAATCTGCATAGAGCACTCTTAAAATGCATTTGCTGTCAACTGAAGAGCAGTGAACTTTTAATTGAATCATAGAGCACTTGTCAGAGCACATCAGTATTCAGTGATTCTCTTACTTTTCACACATTTCAGTTGAATTCTGCAAAAAATGCCTATTAATTTAGCCCCCACACCCCCACCACCCCCATAGAATTTAAAAAATAAAAAAAAATTATAAGCCAAATGAATGAAAGAAAGAAAAAAAAAACAATTTTAAAAGCAAATTCCAGTGGTGTTACTAAGCTGATGTATTATCGTGACGTTTGCTTGTTGTTATAAGTAGAAATATTGATAAATGGCACTCGCATCAAAAGATGTTGTATAATATTATGTATATATTTGTTGCTATGGGTATTTTAGGGTACAGTCGAGTGTGACAGCGAGACAGCTTTTGAGCTAGCAGCGCATGTGTTGCAGGCAGCACATGGAGATTACGAAGAGTAAGTATGAAATCATATGTGCATGTATGCATATATACATATTCTGATAGGGGTGAGATTAAACTGAATGTGTCAGTTGAATATAATCTTCGTAAGTTTCCCTACAGCTATTGGTGAAAGTGTAGTTACTAATGCCAAATCCCAGTATTCTAATATTGGAAGTTTTGTCATCATTGCACAGATATTTTCAGAACATCTTTTGACACTGAAAAATTTATCTGTCACATAGACTAAATACAAGTCTTCAGTACAAAAAAGTAGGGCTTGGCTGCTGGAGTTTTAACATAACAGGATCCCCATTATGAATAATTCAGTGTTTCTGATGACACTATCAGTGTTTTCTGCCTAGGCATAGTGACTCATGGATTCCGCGGGGGATCCCGAGGTTTTAAAACACATTGCTGGTATGGGATAATGAGTAGTAGAAGTGAGATATGTGATAATTGTGGGAAATCTTCCTGACTCCAGTAATTACAATCATTTTTTAAACACCATAGTCATTCCAATTAATTGAAGCCTGCAGCACAGTCAAGCAGATCTATCAAATTAAAATTTTTAAAATCTTTCATCTTCTAACATTTGTACCTGAAGTCGGGTTTTATTTGGTTTGGACTTTTAGCTTGGTCTTGGTTTGTATCATTTTTTTCTTCCAACTGAAACATGCTAAAATCTAATATAGAAATCAAATCATTTCTTGTGTGTATTCAACTGATTTATTACTTAAATTGTCTTTAGGGAAGTCTGATCAGTTTTGTTCAAATTAATTGAGAAATTACTCCGCCTTACCTTAAATGGTTAACACAAAAAGTACCTAAGGTATTCTCCAAAATATGCTACTATTCTTAGCTGACGAGTTTCACCAGCAATGCGTGACATTAGATTGAGTTTTAGCAGTGTGACATGTTTATAAAGTCAAGTTATAATGCACAGAGGAAAAGAGAACAGGGTGGAATGGTTTCACGAGAACTTAAGCAATTAGTTTCAAAGGCAGCCATTTCCAAATGTTTTGAAGCAATACATTTTCTATTTAATTGATAATGGGGTAAATGTGCCTTTCTCGGAGCATATCCATCATTGCTGTCGGCTCTCTTAGATTTTATTCTTATAATAACCAAGGGCAGAGTGGAGGAAGATTTGCTGCATGCATGAAGACTAATGACAATTTTAAAGTCCTTACACCACCATCATGCACACTTGCACTTGATCACACATGCACATACGCGTGCACGGAGAGAGAATAGGGGATAAAAAACACTAGTCTTGCGCACATAAGCCTAGTCTGAATATGCTTGCAATATTAATGAGCAATTAGGATTGTTACCCCCCCCCCCCCTCACCAATGCCTGCTGTACTTTTTGTTATAATTTTTTACAAAACAGATGAATCATTTCCTGCAGAAATAATTGTTTTGCTGTTTTTGTGCTGACAACCAAATGACTAACAGCCAATACATAAGTCTGACTTTGTTCTTGGATCTAGATCATTTATGGGAAATTAATGTGTAAATTTAAGTCTAAATTCTGCAAAGTCATAATGAGGATAGGTTTTGTGCATTCAGAATACATACTATATTGGGCTTGCTTAGGATTATTCTGGATACTTCTTGTATTGCAACACATTTTTTCCCTGAGCCAAGTTCAAATTTACTTGCAAGATTCATTTGTAAAAGGCATATTTGCCCAGGGGCAGGTGTTCATACTGAACTGTATGATTCATTGAATTCTTGAGATCTATCCCTCTCTTTGTTTTATTTGTAAGTTGTTTTTTGCACTAGTTTCCAGTAATTACTGTACTTTTCAGGGGTTGTTAGAGGCATCAGTTGTGTGAAGTCTGGTTCAGCATTGTCCTGGGACTTCATATTTTACTGAGAGTGGCCACCATTTACTGTTTCAAGTATCATTTGTGTTCCTATAATTCCTTTTGTCTTGGTTTTATTGCCCATGTATTAGCTTGATGGATAGAATTTTTTTCTATTTTCATACCAAATCATCAATTACCAATATGTCACCAGTGTTTGTAAAAATTAATTTCCTGGAAGGAATCGTAAAGTTGGGCACAATAGCCCATTGATGTCGCCAGATAAAATGTTTTTTGATGTTGAATGGGATTGCCTGTTATAGATATTAAATGAAATTGATGGAAGCAGTCTTTTTTCTTTTCTTTATATTGGAAGGGATTTTTTTCAGTTGTTGAAAAGTAAACCACTGGAAATTTCCCGAAATTATCATTAAATAAAGCATTGCGGTCAGCTGACATTTCAGTATGGTGTGTGTTATGCTGTGCTGTTACTGGAGTTTGCTTGTTATGACATTCAAGAAAGGGAGATATGGGATATACAGTCACCATGCTCTTGTGCTAAATATTACACAGATTATTATTATTATTGCGGCGCATATCAAATTTTAATAAACATAAAACACTGCAATTTTGAGCAATTCATAATTCACGAAATCCTGTGAGTAGAAGATCTATCTGTCAGATGAGAGCCATTCAGAAGTCATTTTCTGAGTTCTATGCTCGATTAACCCTCCTATTAAGTGCTACTTCGTCTGGCAACTACAAAGACAATGGCGGCAGGAGTAGTTTGTTATATCAGTTTGGTGAGTTAGTGTTTAGTGCGTTGCATATATATGTGCGTTTGGTGTGTCTGATGGAGAAAAATAAGACTCTGACAAAAAAATCTGCATAACGCCCAAACCGTTGTTAGATTTAGATGGCAGTATTGGTTGGTCTGGCAACAGTGGAGACATCTACATCGGAGGTAATTCGTCATAGAAATGTAGGGGGGCTGGACAGAGTCCAATGCACTGGATACGTGATCTGTATTCAAATGTTTCCATATGAAGTTTTGAAAATCAGTTTGTTAGCAGTTGAGGTGAATGAGTGTATACCATTTTTACATTAGTTTTGAAGTGAAGCTCGTCTGTCTTATGTCTTATTTTAAGGCTGTGTTGACTTGAATTTTGGTATTAAGAAGAGTTGTCGGAGCTTTTTTTTTTTTTTTTTCACCAGTAAGCTTACTTTACACACTATAAATGTTGTACCAACAAGCTGTTTCAGGTGTATTCATATTGTAATAGCATTCATGTTAATCACAGAAATGAGGGTGTTTAACTATTTTGGCAAATTATTTCCATTATTCAGCCGCCAGTATATCTTATATATCTTAATTTACAATACTGGCAAAGGCAATCACTTGATTTAATGAAGTGAATAAATCTCTTTTGAATTGTGTTTAAATGGTTCATTTTGGCTGTTTTCCCACAGGTGGTAGATCTGCAGCTTGGCTAAAAAATCTGAGATGATATTTTAGTGCTGTTATCTCCATTGTATCTTTTATCTTTAGTCTTTAGGTGAATAACACTGAAGCCAGCTAATTGCTGATATCTGTTTAGTACTACATGGATATCTAATGATGTTTTTGATTATATTTTCAGCGATGATATAACTCGTAGTCAGCTAAAGAAACTTCCTGTTCTCCCAACCAGTATATTTAAGGACCATCCTTCTATACAGTACTGGTGAGTTCTAATGGTTTGGTGTAGTAATTATTATAATAATAGTGATTATGCTGTGAATGTCAATTTAGATATTTGTTTTGTGACATACGTGTAATTTACTGCTCAAGTAGACAGTGGAATAAAAAGAAAGAAATGGATGAATATTTATCTTTAAGATGAGGAATTGATATATTTACTGTTCAAAAAATAAAAGCCAGATGGAGCAAACTTCTTACCTGCTGTTTTTTCTGTAAAAGAAAATACAGGTATTAGAAATTTGTAACTTAAGTGTATTTCTCTTTGTAAACTGTCAACAAAACTAAAGCCATCTTATTTCTAAAGGATTTCTCATTCAGGAGGCACACTGAGATAGAGTGAAGAAGTGAGTGTTTTAAAATTGTTTATAAAAATTGTCAAAGATTTAAGAAAATATTTTCATTTTCCAGTGAGGATAGAGTTATAGACCATTATAAGAAGTTATCAGGGCAGTCCAGGGGGTCAGCTATTGTGAAGTAAGTACAGCTGTCACATTGCAACACAGGGTCTTAACTAACGCAATGTGATAGAACACTTTCCTAATTTAAAAAATATATATATATACAATTTCATTTGAACAGGACGTGCTTCAACTCCATCGGATATTTGCCAGGTATTAGAAGTAAATTCTCTACATTAGACATTTTATAAGCCCCCCCCCTCCCCCCAATGCTCATGTCTAAAACATTTACATGATAGATTAAGTCACAAGGTGCTTCACAGCTGGGTTGGAACATTCATCTTGCAATATTGATGTATTTTGCTCAAGTTGTGTAATATTCCATCACATGGCACACCTGCTACCCACGGGGAGCTTAGTACTCATGGTGAGATATTATGTGGCATTATGGTATGTGTTGGCAATTACTCGACAGATTTGATTTCGTATTCCTTTTTTCCTCAAAAACTATTTTGGGATAGTAGTATTTAAAAAAAAAAAAAGAATTTGAAATACCAGAATAAAAGCTTGGTTCAAGGAAGAAAAAACAAAAATGCATAAATCTTGGAAAAAAATAGATACTGTAAAATGTAAGGTGTTTAAAATTTGTCGTTACTGAGCATGCATTCATGAATTGAACTAACTTATTATGTGGTCTTACATCCATATTTATAGAAAGATTACTTCTTGGATTAGGACTTAGAAAGAGATCCAAGATGATTAAATAACAGTGGAATTACTATGAAACTTTCTGGAACATTATTTATTTATTTACTAAAACAGCAAAATTTCTTTCTTTCTTATTACATTGCATTGTGAGAGCAAAGTGCAAAGATAGCTATGAATTGATTTATTAGAACATCGCATAAAAATTTTTGATGAGTTTTAGATTGCTTTAAGCAGGAAGCATTCATTATGTGATAATGGAAATAGAAATAATGGAAATAGAGATCAGTCTAAATCTGTGGTGTTAGATGCTTTGATAATTTCTCTGGCATGATAATTAGTCTGCTAGGTAGCAAGGAAAGAAAAAAGATTGTATTTTGATTGTACAGTCTAATTGATGAAAATATGGAAAATTTGACTAAAATTAATATAGTTTTATTGTAAAATAATTTCGGCCATCCAGCAAAAAGAAAAAAAAAAAAAAGCAAATTAGGGGTGGCACAGGGCATACTCTTTGGTGATTCCCTATTAAAACATGTACAGTCAGGTAAAGCTGTCAGATGAAATTGAGTGTAATGTACGCTATAATGTAGATTTCATTGCATGGTTCATTTCATGTGACAGCTTGCTATATGAGGCAATTTAAAAGTTATGAATATTGATGAGCAACAATGAGACACTGTTGCTTGTAGAAAGTGGCTAGTTCTTCAAAAGGATTTGACTGGATAT
>NW_019775653.1:237561-262926 GCF_001039355.2 Lingula anatina | reverse complement strand
ATTTGATTGGCGGGCGGCGGAGGCTATCGAATGTGGTCAGAGGTAACTTGACACGATGAAGATAGGCTATAGTGAAGAGGTTAGTGGCAAGTTATCTCTGAAGCTCAGGGTGGTAACAAAGGACTCGAGGCCCTGATTTGAATCAAGGGGGGCTATAAAAAAAACTACCCTGAAAAATGGGCAACATTTACTAGAAATTAAAGGAACATGTGACGTTTCCTGTTCTTCATTTCCTGAGTTTAAAGTACATAACACGAAAAAATAATGAAACCAATTTAATACCCTAGTCTCACTGGAGGCAGAATGAGCTACACACACTGGACAATAGAAGTGTCACCCCTACTGAACCAATTCTTTTGGGGAGATAAATGACTGTGGAATGATATGCTCTTGGTATCATTTTATTAACATCATATTTCACAAAACACACACACACACACACACACACACACACACACAAAGAGAGTATAATATACATTCTACCAAGATATGCAGTTTCAAGTCCAAAATTAGGACTTAGTGGCATAGACACGTGACCTAATAATAGCTGCCAGTTTGCGAGGCAAGGATTCATATAATTGTCTGATGCGTTCACGGCTTATGCTGGCCCAAGCATGAAACACTGAATCTAACAGAGTTTGTCTGCTGGTTGGACGGGCATTTGTCAAAAGTTTTGACATATCATTCCACACATTTTCTATTATGTTTGTATCCGGACTCTGGACAGGCCACATCACCCTGCGAATGTCCTGTTGGTCAAACCAATCATCAACTGCTCTGGGTATGTGACAAAGAGCACTGTCATCCTGGTAAACAAATTGATAATTCCTGTCACCAAGGATGTTAGTAATAGATATCGATATATTTCTGGTGATTCATGTTTCCATCAACCACTACCAATTCACCCACACCATGGATGCTGATGCAGTCCCTCACCATGATGGATATGCTGCTCCGATAACAATTATTGAATGGCCATATGGCATTTGAATAGTATTCTAACTGCACTATGACTGCATTCTAAATATTCTCACGGAATTCCGACTGTAACTGCCCGCGATATTTTTATTTATTTATTTTTATTTTTATTTGAGTTTGTTCTTTGTTTACTTATTATTCATGCGAAGTACATTTTCCGTTCTTTCTCTTTTGTCCTTCCTTGTTTTCTCTCTCTTTCTCTCTCTCTACAAATTATAACGTTACAGGCCACCGCACTTACGTAACCGCACCGTCACATGCCTGTACCACACCCTGCACTGAACAGTTTTCATTCCACAGCATATATAAGGCTTCCTCTGTATTTCTTTTTGCTCACTTCACTTTCGTACACAGAACGACACAGGGAATCTAACGACACTATCTAACGACACCATTTTAGCTCACCCAGTCGGAGAAAAGGGTAACTATTTCAACGATAACGTAAACTTCTCTGGCTTTGGGTATTCCAACGTTTCTATCTATCCTTTTGATGATTCATGTTGATTCACCGTATAGACCTTGATAAAAATAAAAGTATATATATTGATGCACCTTGAAAGAGCTACATTATAGTTGTTAAATACAATTCGAGCTTTCGGCCCCTGGGCCTTCTTCGGGGATTATTTAACAACTATAATGTAGATCTTTCAAGGTGCATCAATATATATACTTTTATCTATCCTTTCATAACGATATTAGCACACTTGGTCGGGGATAAGGCAAATTATTTCAACGCTAACGTAAACTTCTCCGGCTTTGGGTCTTTGCAACCTTTTCGTCTATCCTTTTTCTTACACTTTCGTATGTACTTCGTGTAAATTTGTTATCAATTTTAAGTTATTTTGTATTTTACTTTGTTTTCAGCATTTCTTTATTTTTCCCACACCCTTTATGTGATATGTTGGTATACAGGTCAGCAGGTTTTGTTTCTAGGTTGTAGGTTTGACCCGCCAATGGATGTCACTGGGGAGGTATGCTTACTCATTGGTATACTGTGGTATATGTATATGTCATGCTGTTTATTACCAGATTTACAAAATGTTTGTTATTGCTATTACACCACTACATGCGACCGGATGACCTTGTGGTTAAAGTGTCCGCCTCCGGAGCGGGAAGACGTGGGTTCGAACTCTTCCGGGGACATATTAGTCCTTAATAAACGGAACCTGCTGTCTCGCCGCTTGTTACTGTTGTTCTTGTGTCTTTTTTTTTCATTATGTGCCAAGGAGTCAAATATTCCTTTTAAAATATGGGGCCATGGTGACTCTTTTATAGAGATAAATCAAGGGATGGAGTCAATTGTGGAGTCAGTTGTGAATGGAATCAATTGTGACCCTCCTGTGGGATCTGGGATGGCGTTACTCCATCGCGCGGAGTCAACTTGACTCTAATTGGGAGTTATTTTAGGCACCACTGCTGGACACCAAGTTTGAAGTCACTTGGACTCCGATTTTATTCACGGTGGACAAGAATTTAGTTCAATTTGAAATTTCTTCCCGAATGTAGTACGATTTTTAAATTTAGTCATTCCGGCTGGTTCTGCTTGATTCCTGCTGATTCCGGGGCTTAAGCGATGACAAATTTTACGGTTGCGTTTTCCTGCAATTATGAGATCATAAATTAGGCCCTATTGGTTTGTTTTTTTTTATATGTCGTTTGTCTCAATATCTGACGAGGTGGAAATCAGTTTGCCTTCCACCTGGTCAACCACTCACTTTTTGGATCCTTAAAACAGTGAACTTGCGTATGATCTCTTTCCTTGAAAAGATGAATGTCTTCCGACCCGTGAAATCCAGATCCAATAGACACGTGATCTCTCAAGTTTACGATGCTGTTCCTCCATGACACTCTGTGTTGACATCGGCGGCATTTTAGGTACAACTCTGGGTTTAAGAGCATTGAATTTGAGAGCATAAAATAAATGAATAGAATTCACATATTTACATGAGGTTGATGAAAGACCTCTTTACGCTACACTACAGTACATTTCTGGCACTTAATCTCTTAAAGGGTGAAGTGAGTCAATTAGAAAGTAAAATGTACCAGATAAAAACAAGCTTATTGTTACGTTTACGTAGTGATAGCTTTCAAACTAGTGAAAAATCCAATATACTTGGCACTTAATCACTAAAAGAATGAGGTGAGTCAATAAAAAGGTAAGATATGTCAGATAAAAACCAGCTTAATGTGACAGCTTTCAAACTAGTGGATTATCCGTGGGGTGTTATTGAAGATAATACTTCCCTTGTCAACAACGAGCTGCAAAGTGAAAGTGGATAAAGACGTCTTTTTTAAGGTAGCTCCTAAACATAAAATATTTCTTAACAGTATAGTACCTTCTTGGTGCTTTCCGTCCAGCTTTTCAAGCACGAGACCGTAAAACGTTGGGAGGTTGGATGACTCGTCTTTTGGCATGTAGACACTGTGAAAATGATTAAAAAATACATAAAACGTGAAGATTCTCCATCTCTTCGTGGGAACGTTTCTCATATTAAAGTTACAATTGTCTTCATTTACAAGAGATCTTTTTGTAAAATACTAGAAAAAGAGCGTTCATGTCTACTTCTCATCAGGTAAATTTTAATTGCAGGAAGTATCATCTGTTCCATATACAGGGTTACTACTTAATATGGAATATTATTTTTTGGCAAGTAAATTTTCTACAAAATATTTATTTTCTCTTTAAATCCAAAACCTAGGTGTCACTCCATGTGTAGCCAGGTGTGTTACCTAATTACCACACAACTCTCGAAACAATTGATGCATGCAGTTGCATGTTCTGTGGTCAGAAATGTGACCGGTGGTCTTTTTGGCAATTTCTGCCCTTGTATAAAAACGCATGGGTTTGGCCAGTCTTTGGAGTGTATTTAGAGAAGCAACAAAGGGATCGCTCTGAAACTTGACAGGTACTTTAGAGAAGATATGGTTCGACAGCTAAGCAACGCAGCTTACTAGGGGATCCCTGCTCTCAGAGAAAATGGCCAGAAACGGATAGCAATTGCTAGGCAATGCAACATATATCAGGAACCGTTAGTAAAGTCCTCCAAAGAAATGCTACAACAGGGCACCTACGCCAATACCTCGACCAGGGTGTCTGCGTATCACACCAAGAAGACAGGATCGCCTTCTCCTTAGAGTGCGCCATGCTGGTCGTACAAAGACAACCAGTGTCCTCAGAAAAGAGTCGCAGAATGTCATTCAAACGCCCGTTTCAAGGTCCCTCGTGAACAAGAGATAACTGCAAGCCGGTTATTTTGCACGAAGACCAGTAGGGAAACCACTGTTAACAGCAGGTCATGTACAGCGACGTCTGAAATGGGCTGGGGACCACGTGCGTTTGCAGCCGAAACACTGGAATCACGTCGTTTTCGGTGATGAGGCCAGACATAAGGGTCAAAGGGTCATTGCCGCCAGACTGGTTGCACACTTAGAGAAAAACAATCTTATAGAGCCAATGCAATCTGCATACAAGGCCAGACACAGTACTGAGTCAGCTCTACTTAGGATTAAAAGTGATCTTTTATGTGGAGTGGATAAACATTCAGTGGTTCTTTTAGTCCTGTTGGACCTATCGGCAGCTTTTGACACTGTTAATCATGGACTACTAGATTTTATTGGTATTAAGGAATCTGCTTTTAGTCTTTTACGTTCTTATTTTACAGGCCGGTCACAGCAGGTTATGATAAAAGGCATATTATCAAATGTTTCAGAAATAGCTTTCGGTGTGCCACAACGCAGTGTTCTAGGACCTCTTGTTTTTTGCATGTATACCTTACCAATTGGGGCCATACTAAGACATCATAAGATTGGCTATCATATTTATGCTGATGACACACAGATTTTTACTTGTTGCAATCTAGAAAATCCAAAAGAATCTATTGATATATTGTCTAAATGTATTGACGATCTTCGCAGGTGGCTGATTAGTAATAAGTTGAAAATTAACGATGGAAAGTCTGAACTTTTGGTAATAAGTCAGCCACATAATCGTATGATAGCACAACAAATTCAGCTCAAAATTGGATCAAGCATTATTAAGCGAAAAACCTATGCAAAAAATCTTGGTGTATTTTTAGATGGATCGCTTTGTATGAACAAACATATTGCCAGTGTATGCAGGACAGCGGTTTTTAACATTAGGAACATAAGTGCAATTCGCAATCAGTTGTCTGACTCTGCTGCAGCCACAGTCATAAATTGTTTAGTTACATCTCGATTACATTACTGCAACTGCATTTTATACGGTTGTCCAAAGAAATAAATTGCCAGACTGCAGCGCATTCAAAATATTTCGGCCAGATTATTAACTCGGACATCCACAAGCATACACATCTCCCCAGTTTTAAAAAGTTTACACTGGCTACCTCTACAAGCCAGAATTTTATTCAGATTTTTAGTTTTTACTCACGATGCTTTTTATGGATTGGCACCGATCTCCATCAATTAATTAGTTAGTCACTATGTTCCTATGCGAAATCTGTGGTCTGTAGACCAATTGCTACTCAACCCAGTAAAAATGCGATTAAAAACCTACGGTGATATATCTTTTAAAGCTGCAGGTCCAAAGGAATGGAATCTATTACCGCTGGAAATCCGAGCAATTAAGTCTACCAAACATTTTAAAAAAGAACTCAAAACATACCTTTTTAGGAAATATTTTGATTAACTCTTAATTGGTTTTATAAATCTTGTATTAATTGCATTTAATTGTATGGAATAATGGCTGTTTTACCTAGATTTTATTTATGATATTTTATGTAGTATTATTTATGATATTTTATGTAAAGTCTACTGAACATTTTAAATGGATTTTAGACTTAAAATAAATTTATTATTATTATTATNCTTGTATTAATTGCATTTAATTGTATGGCTGTTTTACCTAGATTTTATTTATGATATTTTATGTAGTATTATTTATGATATTTTATGTAAAGTCTACTGAACATTTTAAATGGATTTTAGACTTAAAATAAATTTATTATTATTATTATATGGAGTTTTTAGTGCGCAGGGCCGAATCCCTGTCCGCCGACGTGTACGAGAGGCATAAAACGATGATTATGTACTGCCTAGGGTGCAAGCAAGGGGTGGTAACGTCTCTGTTTGGGGAGCATTTCTTGCCGGTGCCCAGAACCAGTTAATTTTTCTAGGAGGCAACCTCAACCAGAATTCCTATAGAGACATTCTACAACAAACAATGCTACGATTTGTAAGAGTCACCTTCAGGAACAACTTTGGGTACCAAGACGACTGCGCAACTCCACATCCAGCTCGCAGAATCACTGTTTTTCTCCGAAACCAATGGGTTCAGCAACTGTCCTGGCCTGCAGACTCCCCAGATATGAACCCAAATGAAAATCTGTGGGCGGAAGAAACTCACAGAATTAATAGCTATGGTCATCGGCCGGTAAATAGTGATGAACTGCGATAGGCAAATATCACTGCGTGGAATGATGTCCCATCCAAACTCTAAAAAACTTGTCACAGGGTATGCCATGTGGGATGTGGGCGCTGCAATCGGCTGCTGGAGGTCATACCCCCTACTGATGACTTTTCATGATTTACTGTAGTGAGTTCTTTGAATGTGTAACATATCACAGTCCAGAGGCATTTTTTAAATATCTTAGCTGAAAATTAATACTGACATCAAACTGTTGATATGGTTTTCTGGGGGTGTTCTTTTCTTTTGAATAACATCTTATGTCAGGTTTGACATTATTGACCAAAATATCTCACAATGGAAGACTGGATATTATTATCACTCAATGACATACTTTTTTGATGAATCAAGCCAAAAAAAAATTTTAATCAGCACTCAACAATAACAGTGATAAAAAATATTCCATATTAAGTAGTAACCCTGTACAGTAGGCTAACAGAATATCTTATTTGAGATGTGCGATGAACAGTTTTCCATTATTTAGATATTTACCTCCCAACTTGCTTTTTGCAGAATTTGCAGTAACATTTTGACCTGACGTAATGCTGAAACCACATCAGTTTGGTCCGCGTCTGTAAAAGTCGTTATCGTTTATACTATTATAATCATGGTAATTTAGAATAGCCGCACAGACAACAATAACATCTTCATGATAAAATATAATTCTAAAGAATGGCAAATAAAATATAGCTAAGCGATTTTAGTTTCTTTTTATAGACAAATCAGTTGCTTTAATAATATAAACCAAGATAACATACAACATTGGTCAAAAAGGTTCCCCACCACCAGTTTCATGTGCTTTTCGGCTGTTTACTAAAATAGACCAACATAAGATATGAGGTGTTAAATGGCTGATCCAGGTTCTGATTGATAATGAGTCATCCTGACTCTGAGCCCTCTTTATAAGCGGTATTTTCAAATATTTCAGGGGAGGGGGAGTGGATTGGGTGGCCCTTTTTCTTGATAACCGATCTAATATTTAGTGTTACCTTTCTTTCCTGGTATACACGTACATCGCAGTTTTTCTTGACAAACACTATATCTCGCTTGCACTCTAAAAAGAAAAGTGGATCAATAAAAAGTATAATGTACCAGATAAAAGCAAGGCTACGCCTACATAGTGATAGTTTAAAAAACAGTGTCAGAGTGGTGTTACTGACGTTAATATGTGACATATTTACACCAAAGTGCCAAATATGTTTTAAATGATGACGTATAAACACGTACATATTTATGGATTGCCTAAAGTATCTTTTTTAATTTTCCCTTTCGATTAGCTCTCTATCAGTTTTACTGGCCTTGAATATGTTTACATAATTTCCCACTTAATCGCCCCCACTACAAACACCATCCCACGCAAGCTGAGATATAAAAAATGAGATAAGAGCGCACGTACAAGATTTGAAAATACTACTTACTGTCGTCTGGGTCGTAAAAAGTTTTGACGGGCAAACAATACACGTGAACGTCTGTCAAACATATTTCAACATCCCTCCCCTCTTCCTGCTCGGGCTCTAGAGTCACTCCCTCAGCCTTGAGGTCAGCGACAGAAATGACATCAAGGGTTTTGGCCAGGGTCGACCCGCACTTGTGGCAATTTAGGTGGACCTCTGAGAAATAGAAACCCGTTAATATGGTATTTTAACGAATCGATAAATTGCGTTGGATATAAAGTTTGAAGCAGAGAGAGAGAGAGCGAGAGAGAGAGAGAGCAAACCACCACAGATCAGCGACTGATCCAGACCGCCTCTCCCCTCGAACAATACCTTTTCCTTCCGGGTGGAAGCTGGAACGAGAAGGCGAGCTAATTGATGTAGTGCGTCGAACTACTTCGCTTTCTTGATTTTGTCCACTGTCGTCACAAGATACGTCTAACGGTCTTGCTTTGTCTGTGGCCATGTTGCTGGCTCTCCGTGTCGTCAAGACTGAGTCTAAAAATCAGATCACATGCAGTGACTTCCAATATCAACAGAGCTATTTTTGTTTTGGTTACTCGAAAGCATCGCGTATTGTGATATCACTACTGACATAGAGACTACATGGTATTATATGGGGCGCGTATTGGAGAGTTATGGAATCGAGACTCTAGCGCTCGGCCGCAATGCGCAATGCTTTCGGGCTCCGTATCTCGAAAGGTTCGCTATGTTGCTCACGTGCGTTAGTGTCTCGATTCCATAACCGATTCTATTTCGAGATACAGGACCATGGAATCGAGACACTTGCGCACGTGCGCAACATAGCGAACCTTTCGAGATACGGAGCCCAGGTGTAACTAGGTCGCCAGTTTCCGTGAGGGCGCGCTGAATAATGCGGTTCAAGCACGTTCGGCTGTCACCATGATTGGATAGTAAACGATTGTCGTAATATCACTAAATGATTTTAAAAACGGGTGCATAAACTTGAAAACCACCTAGAACAACTTAAGACTGCCACATTAATCCAATACAATGCAAAAATAAACTATAACAAGTGGTTAAAGCCTTCAAGCCGAATGTCGTAAAGTCCCCATATACCTCCATAGAGACAATAAAATAGACTAAGCTTGTGAAACAAGATTCCACAAATTTAAACATAATAATCTAAATAAAATAATGCCGGGCATCGGAGCGCTTACCGCAAATGCTGCAGGCTACATCATCCCGTCGATCGTTTGTAAATTCCGTGCATGGCATACGCACAATCAAACCGTAAATCCAAATTCCCGCTTTGACGCTCGAGTCGGTCCTTTCCACAATCCTATTCAGGAGGTGACGTAACCGCAGAGGTCGCATTACAAATACCTGTCTAATGACATGGCTTCTTTTTCGTAAGCCCGGTGTAATGGGAGGTTGGAGAGGAACAACTCGAGCGTCAAAGAGGGAATTTGGAATCGCACGAATATTGTCCAGAAATTCACTACGAATTTTTGAAATCGAGAGTTCGTGGCCAAAATTTTGAACAGCTCAAAATTTTTGCCACGAATTCCCGATTGATCAAGAATTGCAAGAACTGACTACGATTATATACGAATCTGTTAAGAACTTCACGAACTGATTACGATTCAACCTCGAATCCTGAAATTTGTCAATTCATGGCAATTCGTGGAATTCGTGGTCTGTGTGAAATAGGGGCATAAGAGGGTAATTAAATTCCGTGCGTGATCGGCTGACAGCAATTTAGCGTGAACCCCCAGGGAGTTAGGTCGATCTAGTTGGATCGATCTAAATCTCTGGGAATGCAGTCTAAGAGGCCTCAGATTTAGAGAGCATGCAGACGATCTTACTTACGCACAATACCAATATTCTTCCTTTAATTCAGCAACCTCAATAAAGGGTACCGGAGAAGATCAGCATTGGTCAGAATTGTGCCGGAAGTGACGAGTAGTGGTGTAAGACGTAAAGCTGAGTGGTCATTTTTAGCTGGTGATGAATGGGAATGAAGACGTGGGCTTGGAGAAAAAACAGTTATTCTAACAACACGGTAAGATTACATTTTATCTTTATGCATTTGGGGCAGAGAATACTTGTAGAAGCAATAGGCACATGATATGAAAACGTGTCACGAAACTTGAAGGTGCAAAATCATGTTAATTTGCAGACAACTTGTTTTGAAATACATGCTGCCTAAAACATCAAGACCCTAAAACATCATTATAATTGTAGCACATACCATAAAACACCCAAAATACTTAGATATGGACATATTAGATTATATAAATGTCAAAATTCTAAATGACAACGATTTATAGCCTCCCGGGAATTCCTTTCCCTTTACGCTCTTTGTCGCGCTGGCGGTCGATGCAGCATGTATTTTAAAACAAGTTGTCTGCAAATTAACCACGATTTTGCACCTTCAGGTTCCGTGGCACGTTTTCATATCATGTGCCTATTATTTCTACAAGTATTCTCTGCCCAAAATGCGTAAAGAAGAAATGTCATCTTGCCATGTTGTTTGAAAAACTGCTTTTTTCTCCGAGTCCATGTCTTCTCTCCCGTTCACCTCCAGTTAAAAGTGACCACTCAGCTTTACGTCTTACACCACTACACGTCACTTCCGGCACAATTCTGACCAATGCTGATCTTCTCCGGTACCCTTTATAAAGGAAGGCATACTGGGATGAGCTATGATATAGAGCGCCACTATTTCAACAGTCAGTAATAAATCATTGTCAATAAACAATCTAGATACACAACAGCAAACTAATGTCCTTTACAGAGACTACAGGTTGTTTTCATTAAATATCCACACATTTGTCTCTTGCCGGGGACTTCAAAATTCACAAGCATTATCGGTTACCTCACGTAGCCTTTGTTTTTACAGTAGTTTGTAATTCTCCATAATACGTTGTTTACAGTCTATAGAGATAAAGTCGTATTGTGTGTTTACCCTCTACCAGGGTCGCAGTTATTATTGTGGACATTTCTTGCTGATCGATCAGAGGTAGAGGGTAATTCAGTGCTGGCATGGAGGCTGCATTGGGAGCATTGGGTGCATACAATATTAAGTTATCAATGCAATGTGCCTATCGTGTATTCAGTCGTTACATCGTTTTAAACAGATACATGCATTTTATATCAAAATTTGAGTTAAATGCAATTTGACATTTGGAGATTTATTTGATAATTTCAGGATATTAGAAACATCATTAGTTTCCACTACTGCCAATAGGCTTATGCGGCGAGGCGAATTCAGGTGCAACAAAAACCTCCGCTAACAAAATGTACAACCGAATGTAAAATCTACAAGGAATTCGGATTGTTTAAATCGGCACCTTAAATTTGTCACTGAGTCGGACAACTCCAAAAGTTGAAGGGTTGTGGATGGTGGTGGGTGGGGTGCCGCCTGATATCAGGGGCTTCTAAAATAGTATACAAATTAACAGACTACTAATGCACCCTGTGGTTTGTTTCGTCTGCACAGTGATACTGTCTTCCTATCTGGTATACCTATTTGTCTTGGAGGCGGGACCGTATGTCTATCTTAACTTGTCTTTTTAAGGTCATGAAGACTGCCTCCATTTAAATGGAAGGAAGTGAAAAAAATGGGTAGGGGTCCCCTCTTCCTTTCTCCAGCTCGCAGACTCCAACTAACAAGGAGAAGGAATTTCTGCATAATTTGGAGAAGTAGATAGGAGTGCGATTTGCCAGGCATACTGGTAAGCTCCTGCAGGAGCCATAGGTCGCATTCAGAACAGCGGACAAACAGATCAGAGGATCATACACAGCGACTCACTAAAAACTTGTCACTTAATTCCTGATTAGACACTGAATAGATTCCCGTCGGTGGTTGCGCAACAAGCATTCAAGTGGGTAGTTGCCCCAATCCATATGCTGAAACCAACATTCTGTTGCCAATGGCTTCACCGTTACTCTGGCACAGAGAGCTTTCGGGGAGCTTCATCTTGCTCTTGAAAGGATGCCCCGGAGATGCAGTTAACATTTAACTTTTATAACCAGTGCAAAAAATTTTCTTCTTTACATATGCTTGAAATTCACCCCACTATCGAACGTTGCAATGAAAATGTTATTGAGATAAAAAATTCGTAGCCCAGAAATTCTTGTACTTTACCTGGAGCATAAGAGCCTTAAATTTGTTTTCCCAAAATAACAAGAGAGAAAGAGGGGGGAGAAGTTGGGGGTGAAGTGGTCTTACAATTGAAGTTTTTGCAAATCTCTCGCCATCATTCATAAGCCGTGCCAAAAATAATTTTGTTCGGAAAACTATTGTAGAATTTCAAAGCCCCAGAACCATTTCAAAGTAACAAGGCAGCGTTGGGATGAAGAGTGAAAAAAACCTTATACTATACAGGTGCCATGTACTTGCTCTCGCACTTTATGATATCTGGTTTAATTAGGCTTATTCAGAGTTCAAAAGCCGAATTGCCTCTGGGGACTGGGAACTTTTTTTTCTGCATTATATTTCAAAACTCCATTTCTTTTAATTTTTTACTTTTACATCCCAATGAGAAAGCTCCATTTTTATCTCCGAAATCAAATCTGCACATAAATGGACAAACAAAACGAGATATTATAAAGTTGCTATCGCACGTGGATATGTTTATTACTATGTTTTTCAAAATCAACAGATTGAGACATTGCTGAGGCTGGTCAACATAATATATAAAAATAATTTAGTGTTAAAATGTATGATGCAGTGATTATGAATATAATTAAATAAAGGTATTTTCAAGAAGTCAACATGCACTGAAAATCGGATACACTGGAATTACGTATGGTCTGCTACACTGAGATAAAGAAGTAGTACATATATGAAAATATGCAAAATAACCGAATGACCAGAAATCAGCAAAATGAATTGAATAATTGAATAACTTTGAAATAGTATATTATTGTAAACTTATAGCACCTTTAAGTTGAATTTGTGTCACTGAAATCCACGTTTACATGCAATACATTTATGTGTCGCCTATGTATTTGTCAAACAATTCCTATTCGTATGATTGTTTGAAATTTTGGATTATTGTCTTTAAAACGTGTCAAATTATATAATATCCTAAAATGTATAATTGCTAGCATGAAGCGTAATATATGGAACGACTATATTTGTTCTGTATCTTTTCAAAAATTATACCTTATATTTGTATTGGTATATTATCTTACTTCATATTTGAATAAAGCAGCAAATTAAGATTTTGATTATCTAGCTATTAATATCAAGCTTGACGACTGATGGTATCATAACTTAATCCCTGTTGGCTGGCAAGTGAGAAAAATCCGGCAGATCACGAGTCTGAAAACGGAACGGTTCGGTAAGTGTTGAATGAACACGTGGTACTTGCTTCAAGCGCCCTGCGTCGCTTTTCATCAAGGTGTTCACGTGCTGAAAAAGCCTATAAATGCTAAGCTCTTTCGTCATTTCGCTGACCAGATGTTTGGTGAAATTGCTCAAGGATGTTCGGTCGCCGGCAGAAGAGAGGGTATCGTCCGCGCATGAATACATCTTAACAAACCCATACCCCTGGTGGGACTCATTTAAGCGACGGAAATCTCTCCCATTCTCATCGCTGCTGGGCTCGACGCTCGTAGTTGCGGCGCGATTTTCGTCAGTACTCTGAGTACTGTTTTCCTCTTCGTCGTCACGTTCTTCCACTTGTGTACAACTTGCTTCTTCAAAGACACCATCATCATCATCATCCAGATAACTGCGTGAAAGATCGTCCACGGCCTTCCTACACTCTTCTGAAACTTGGTCATGGAACTGACCTGTTCCTCTGCAGGCATCGATGATAGAAATCTTCACCCTTGCCCCAGTCTTCATCAACAGCGTTTCAATTTGGCGAATATTTATGTATGAACTCGTCGTGGTTGAACTCGTCGTGGTTGCTTCCTCCCAGTGCCGGCGGTCATCGCTGTCGGGAACTATGAAGTGAAACCCTTTCTCGGCTGATCCATGCCCAGAGAAGTAGAACAGCACAACTTGGTCTTTCTCTGTCGGAATATTCTCTAAAGCTGAAATGATCTGATCTTTGGTTGCGTTCTTCAATGTGCGCACCTCGAAGGGAAGGCGAAGACTTTTTAGTTCTCTTTCCATGGCGTCGGCGTCGTTGGCACAGCACATGAGTTTGTTCCGCGTATCGGGGTCGCTGACGTAAGTGTTTCCCACAATAATGGCCTTCCTGTCACTGACGTTACTATAAGGAAGAGAGCGGAGACCTGGAAACAATAAATATGGTGCTGTCACTTTCGCTCTCACAAATCTGTATATTTCAGTTATGACTTGTATATTATCATTGCTTCACATCCGTATTTATATTTGTAATGGTTTTTATATTTTACCTGTAGGAATGGTAAACTGTCCACCAATTTTCTCCCAAAACACAACGGCAAGTGTGTCGCCGCCCTTCTTGGTCGCCTTATATTCCCTGTGAAAAAAAAGATTTTGTTTTGCTTAGTTTTCACTATAAAATAGCCAACTAGTAATAAAATAGCAAACTAGTATTAGAAATAAGTGATAACCGTCTTGGTTGTCGATACTGAAAAAATGTCACAATTCCTTCAATTTCACTTCATTTTGAAGGATACATCAAAAAGTGGCTGAAATACACGGAATAAAGACCGAATCGCATTTAACATGTTAAAGACAAATGGTACATACCGCCCTATGATTTCTTCACAGGTTGAGCAGCATACTGGACAAAACTCTTTATAATCCTTAAACCAGCCATCCCCTGCCTATTGAGAAAATCCATTTTTATCAGTAAAAACATAAGCGCAAATATCGATATTAATATACACCATACTCGGTGTCAAGGTCCCTCCATCCCCATCACACTTATAACTCTTTAATACTTCAAATAGTCTGTGACTTGGATGTTAAATAACTGGTTAAAAATGCACAGTGGTGGTAAAATGCGTATTACTTTTTGCTTATTTGCAAAATGCAGCTCTACTGCATTTTCATGATTTTGCAACCAACCACGTTTTGCACGCGGGAAAAAAGAGTAATTTTCTCTCCGTCATCTTTTCTTGGCACCTTTTGTTTGTCAAGTCTTTATGGAAACGTCATCGTTTGGTTTTGTTGTTTGAATTCATTGACTTCGATGTGGTTTCTTATAATTACCTTTACAGGGTCCCCTCTGTTTCCCATCAACTTATCACCTGTTACGGTTAGAATCTTTCTTAGGATACCTGGAAATAGACGTTTTATTTGAGGGCCCAACACGGTGTACACCATATCATGTCACACCTAACACAGCAGCCTTTTACGCTCATTCAAAACAAAGATGGGATTCCAAAATTTACTCAACGCGCAACACAATGTTCACCGTATACAATTATCTTTCCACTGGAACTGAGACTCAACTTCTCAGTATCCCCCCCACACTATAACCTTCACATTTTCACTTTTTCTAAAACGGTTTAGCATTTTAAAAATTATGTCATAGCTGTTGAGTGAAGTATTTCTGGCATTACCCATGGTCTTCTTTTCGTTTTTAACCGAAACATTTTAATGTCACATTTTAAACACTAACCGTGTTCATCCTTTAGGACTGGAACGCGGACTCCAAACACTCGACCAATAATTGTACTCTCCTTGTAGACTATCTTGGATGACACTGGATCCTTGGGAACGATATCTTCCAGTTGGAATAAATGGTTCCTACAGGACTGACACCACAACCATCCTGTTGGGGCAAAATAAATTATATATTAGTGGGCGAAGGCCTTCATCAGACTGATGTGAGTAAATGTTGACACTCACTGATCGCTAGGTGGTATAGCGCTCATTAGTGGGAAAATTTATGTCACCATGTAATAAACTCTAACGACTTAGTGAATAAAGTGAAGGATATCATTCTGGGACTACAGGAAGCCTTAGTATCGTATGATGTGAGTGCACTATTCACTAGTGTACCGACTTACACCGACATATACTGACACGATGAAGATAGGCTATAGTGAAGAGGTTAGTGTCAAGTTATCTCTGAAGCTCAGGGTGTGGGCAGTCCAATCAGTCTTATTGTGGCCAGTCTGTATATGGAGTACTTTGAGGATCCCGCAATGGGATCTATGTCCAATCCTCCACGTCTTTGGTTGAGATATGTAGACGACACGTTCACCATCTGCCACAGAATCCACATAACTGCTATCACTGACTTTATCGACAGCCAAGACCGTAACATCAAGTTCACTAGAGAGCTGGAGGAAAACAATTCCATTGGTATTTGGGGTAGTAAATACTTTAAAACACAGGTGCAACACGATCGTGACAAATGAGGAAGACAAGACACTGGAGAACAATACACTAAATGAGGCTCTCATGACGTGTGGTTACCCACCCTGGGCTTTAAAGACAAAACCTCGCCAAGACCAACCGTGAGCCAACAGATACAGACAGGGAAAAACAGTTAGTGATTCTCCCTTATTGTAAAGGAATTTCAGAGAAAGTGTGCAGGATCTACAAAAGGCACAGTGTCAACACAGCCTTTAGGCTCCAGTACACATTGAAACAATTGTAACATGATGTTAACATCTAGTGGCACTAAAGGACAAAACCCCTTGAGAACAACGTTGTGTGACAATATATACGATATCAACTGTCATGACTGTAATTCTTTTTACATTGGTGAGACAGGTAGACAGTTGAAGACCAGGGTGAGTGAACACAGAAAATCAGCGACTGTAGGCAATACCAGCTCTGCCATTTCTGAACATGTAATAGAGACCGGCCACAGTATCGACTGGAATTCAACCAAGATCCTTGAATCTGAGTCAACTGACATCCCGCGTAACATAAGGCGATCAACATCAGCCGTCACAAGCCACCCATGAATAGGGACGGGGGTGGGTCGATCTTCCTGACAATTATAAGAGGGTCCTGGCCGCTATACCACCTAGTGGTCAGTGAGTGCCAACATCAGTCAGATGAAGGCCTTCGCCCAGGTTGGCCGTAAGCTAACGGTACGAAAATATTTCGGCTTGTGGTTGATAATTTTTACTTATGAGGTAGTAAAAGTAGTTTCCACCTTACCTTTAAGGTGGGGTCCATGTAGTTCCTTGACAAGCAAGCCGTAGAAATGACGGTCAACATTTTGGAAGCGCCTGGAATTCAAAGTGTTTCCGATCTAGCATTAGAATACGATATTTATATATAAAGAAATAAAATCGTCGCAACGTTTTTATAAGGGAAAAGACCTGAGCGCATTATGTTATGTTATGAAGGCTGTAGGTGCTCTTTTCGGGGGGTGGGGGGTGGGGGGTCCACTGCGAAAAGGAGTAGAATCCGGTGTCCCATTCTTTGTCCTAATATAGAATATATAAAAGAACAAACATACCAACCAACGAGCCGCTGGCACCAGTCCCGGGGGCATCTGCATTCAGCTGCCGTAAGACCAACAAACCAATCACTCTTTACCTGTAAAAATACACATACTGATGATAATGTTGTTCAAAGAGTGGTGAGGTTACAAATATATCTAATCCATGTTGTAAATTTTATATATTTCATACATTATAAGGATGCCCAGTTGTTAATTAAATATATAAAACGGTCCTCTAAGGAATTCACCCAAACCTACTTTATTTTTCTTGCGGCAGTCAATGTCAACATCTTCTACAGTTAGGAAAACGTGGTAATCATCTACAAGGAACACAAATGATAAATGATACCACTTCGAAAAAAGTAAAAATGACGAGGTGTTCCAGTAAAGACAAGAAAAAATCAAAGACTCTCAAAGATCAATTTCATAAATTAAAAATGGGTAAAAATTCATTTCAAGGCTGCTTAGTTCATGGGGCTAACTTTGAAACCGGTTTTGTTACTCCAACTCAATCCTAGTTGGCTCTACGAGATCAAATGTGTCTAACTGTGCCAACTAGCCCCGGTCTCCCCTAAGTAACCCTCAGGAACCTTAAACTCTACCAGAAGCAGTTTAGTCCATAAGGTCTGGACCGAAAATTCTATAAGAAATTTAGATGCTATTCCCTTTTTTGCGATTGTTAAAGTTTTTCAGTGTTATATCCCAAATGTCCCAAAGTATTTATGTCAATATCCGACAAGATTGAAATCACTCCCCCCCCCCCCACCCCCCCCCCACCCCCACCCCCGTTCCATACTACTTACTTTTTTCATCCTTGAAACTGTGAACTTGCGTATGGACTTTTTCCTCGAAAAGATGAATGTCTTCCGACCCGTGAAATCCAGTTCCAAAAGACACGTGCTCTCTCAAATTTACTATGTTGCTCCTCCATGACACTCTGTGTTGACATCGGCGGCATTTTAGATACTCTTTGATAGCATTGCAAATAAATAAATAAATGAATAAAATACACAAAGATAATGTTGATAAAATATGAACCATTTTATGACATACATGTAATAGTGTCAAGATATCGAAGTGTTATGTTTTCTATAATACAACAAACGTGTATATTAAAGATAGGGGCAAAGTCCATGTGTTAAAAATTTATGTACGAATTTACAATAAAACTAGAAAATCCAAAATGCATCTAGACGGCAAAATAAAAAGTTCATATTGATTTTCTTTGAATGAAAATCAATGTTTCTTATTTTTAGTCTAAAAAACATTACCATACTGTGCATGCATATCAGAACAACACAAGTGCATTAAAACATATTTTCTCGGTTTTCTTTAGCTACCTACCTTTGACCAATAATAAACAATTCATAGCACTCTCCTGCTAAACTATATACTTTTTTCCGTATCCTCAATCCACCCTACAAGTTTTTAATTTTCAATGTTTTCATTTAAAAATTAAAAAAATTCGTTATGTGATGACTTTTAGCTATGTCGTTCAAATAAATTAGTTTGGCAATATATACATGTATCTGTATATACTAATTTTTCGGTGTTTACAGTAAACTTTCAAACTCTTTGTCAAATAAAATTCCAACAAAATTTCGGCCCTGTATTTGAATGGGCTTGAAATTTTATAAAAACGTCTAAATTGCTTTTGCTGCCCTTGTAACACGGGCTACTAATCTACATGGAAATTTTATGGTATTCTTTCGAGAATCTGCATGTGCTCCCACCCCCAATTTCCATCAATTTGAGTCAGTATTTAATAGATCGTAAACAATAGGCCTATGGTTAAAACACCGGTTCTAGGTTTTTCACAGACTTGAAATCCTCATATTTCTAGGTCATTGAATGACTAAAAAATAAAATTTGCATCTCACGATCCCAACTCAGTATAGAACTTGGTAGCCTCTTAATCTCCAATTTTGATCATATACTTTGGGCTATATATGGTATCAGGGATTTGTTTGACTGAACCATCATTTTAACAATCTGTTATAGTGAAGGAAAGACAACAGTCTGGAGCTTTCGAACGCTTATTCACCGACTTTTCATAAAATTTCACAAGAACATTTACTCTATTTTTCCATACTGACCATGCGTTTACTTGTTTTCTTTCCATTGTTTTTGCGTGATTACAAGGAATTTTCCATTCTCATGTTGCAAACCACCATACAACAATTCCTTATTAGGTAATTTCTAGAAGACTTGTTTTCAATTTAAAATATTTAAATATCATTCGAATTACTCATGCTTGGACCATATCCATCCTTAGTTTGCATGTGTTTCACACGTGTTAGAAACTTGCAAATCTATTGAGAAATTGACCAATCAAATCGAACTATGTATGACTTTGACAAGTTCCATCTTTTCCTACCACGAGAACAATTTCTGCACTCGATGAATCTTAAGTAAATTTAACTTACATTCAATAACTCCCTATCCTTTTACTTGTTTGATTCCGTTGTGATTATTATCTGCGATTCGTGAAAGTGAGTCATTTGCTTTACAACATTTCTTTATGTTTGGCAACGGTTTTATAAACGCTTTTTAACCTCACAGTTTGCCCTTTTCGTTCTTATTGCAACCTCACAAATTTGTTTATACATTTATACAGCTTGTATGTCTTATGGCTACATTTTAAGGGAATATACAGGGTCAAATACAAAGCCGAGTTTGTGGAATAGAACGAGTACCTCTTAAGGCGTCAAGGATATTACAAATACGTCTGAAACTCGATTTTTGGACTTTTATATGTTAGAAATAATCAATATTGGATCTAATACTGAATTAAGTTCTATTTTTGCAACACGTTCTATAAATGTACATTTGGACGAGTTTTTCTACCTGTCCTGACTGGTACGCGTGGCAGCCTTTAGGCTCCGCCTCCGTTGTCAAGCACCGTTACTATGGGGGCGTCCACCCACGACGGGTGGCATTGTCCTCTGCTTGCACCTCAAATAATTTGCTTTTTGTTTGCTAGCGCTTCCTTAGACACTTACAAGACAGTGCACAGACTCCTATGCATAATTAGGAGTCTGTACATGCATAATTATAATTAATCAAGTCAGTGAAACAAGAGTAGGTAGGCCTACTCAGCTGTCAATCATTTCTCAGGGAAGAGCGGCTCTCTTGGGGCGAATAAGTTTGCGTACAAAAGTAAGATTTTCTGACATCTAGATAAAAACAAACACCCCAATTTTAACATGTAATGGTGTATAGATCTTCCCGATCAATTAGATGATAACAGGTAAGGTGGAAGTGCTAAATTTGCTAAATTAGCCCCATGTACCTGCGTCAAATGGATTACGAGCGATTTCTCAGCTTTGAAGATGGTTAATATAGTCTAGACTTCAACCACCATATCTCATTATTTAACTGTCAGATTGACAGCTGTGGCTGTGTTTCAGTATAATTTCTAGTCAACAGTACCTTGAATTTTTGATTGACCATTTATTTTTGAAGTTATTAATACTGAAAGTGGAGGGTGCATATATATTTCGTGAAATTCACGTTTGATCGAAATAAAATCAAAAGTAAAAATAATAAGAGAAAATCCAGAATCAGTTTACTGGTTTTTGTGCTAACCTTTCTGCCATTTTTTGCTAGTGGTTACAAAATGTTGAATTTGACCAAAATTTTATAACGTTCTCTGGGAAGCCGTAATTTTGCAACGTGATAGCTACACTATAACAGTTTATCATTTCATAAAGAGGAAACAGCAGATGCCCCTGTTAAGGCACACAGGAGAGTTGAACAGCTACCAAATCCAAGACACTCTACACTGGGAGACTAATGAAAGTCTAATGGAATGTTTTTAGTTTTAGTTTAAATCATAAGGAGTGTTATCTCAATGCTTTAAAACTGGTTTTGAAGAATTCAATCCACATGTGCTCTACCAAGGCATCCACTCTTGGGATTCTGAAAAAAATCATACAAGGAATCTGTTTACTCTTGTAGCGTCCAATATCTTAACAAACGCAGGTTGTCTGTTTGAGCCTTTATTGATCCACTACAATAAGATACGTTCTGAAATAATAATAAATAAAGATACTTAAAGGACAACTCAGTGGGTTAGATTAATGTATAGAAGCAGGTTCTATGTAAAACTTTGATCAGATTTGTGTTTTGGGAGATTGTTTATTATTATATGAATAAGTCTGGGTCACAAAAGTCCTGTTAAGACAACTAGAATAAAGAATTAGAAAACGAAAACTATTTATCATGATTTCGGAGCACAGCCAGAAATACTTCCGGCTCAAGGTCACGACCTCGATTTTCCCATGCTTACGACCAATCACAGCAGGCTTCAGTCAGCATGAGATAGACGTCACGACTACACAGCGAAACTTATCAGACATGTAAGTGCCGCCTGTCCATCTTTTCGGTACATGTACCGATCAAAAACAGAAAACGTAAAGCCCAAAACGCTCNCAAGGTCACGACCTCGATTTTCCCAAGCTTACGACCAATCACAGCAGGCTTCAGTCAGCATGAGATAGACGTCACGACTACACAGCGAAACATGTCAGACATGTAAGTGCCGCCTGTCCATCTTTTCGGTACATGTACCGATCAAAAACAGAAAACGTAAAGCCCAAAACGCTCTTATACACGTAACCAACTTTGTATGAGCACAAATATTGTCATTTATTGTGAACAGGATAATATGATAATCAGACACACTTGAGACCTGTGAAGCGCATACTCACGTGTCGAGGAGTAGTTTCGCCATTGCCTTGTATGTGAGTCCTAACTCAGCTTTAAGTGTCCTCCACCGCCCCACCTCCCTCCCAACATACACAGTCTGAGTGCTTCTTCGTCTGTCTCTAATTTTCTTTCATATCTTTCGAACTGGAGTGGCTATTTTCTTTCGCCCTCTTTTGTCGCTCTCCTGTTCAGACTTGACGCGCGTTTGAGCCATGTTTGCTGTTTTGGCGCCAAATAGTAACATCCGGGTCTCAGCCGTAGTACTTCATTCATAGTAAACCGCGAGACTTAGCGAGAAATTGCGCGTTCTGAAGCCGTACTGTGAGGTGGTAGCTGAGTATTTAAGACGAGTCGTCTTTTATTATTTAATGGAACTTAAAAACGGTATTAGGTAGCTTCATTTTCTGAACGGTTTTGGATAGGATATACCTTGGTCATTATGGGGAAATTGGTGAGTTTTCCAGGAAAATTCATTTTCGTGCTATTTTAAGGGTTTAACGCGCTGAGACTGTCTTTAACATATGCTTATATTTCATTGTCTACCAGTATCATACATAGACACTTACAAAAATTTTAATACAGTGTGCAAAAATGCATTAATTACATTCAGCTTTGAAGTGAGATATAAAATGTTACCCTGATGATGGAGTCATTTCATTAAAAGTGTCAGCATTGTAGATGTGGTTGGTTCCATTAAATTCTTTACTCATCTGTTAAAAGAACAATAATATGATAAACCCTCAATAAACCTATTCCCTCAATGTGGAAGGAAAAAGTTTTATGTTACAGAGGTAAGCAAAACACATTTTGAAACACATAGCATATTGATCAAACTTATGATAATTTTAAGGACCAATGTTTCAGTTCAAGATGGAGCAATACTCTACAGAAATAAGTACAAAAATATTTAAACAAAAAATGAGTAAAATTGAAAACAGCAATTGAATTCCTCTAGTTCATAAAAATCCAAAACGTTTCCCTCTTGCTACGTAAAAAATTATTTACCTCTTCAATAAATGCTTGCCCAACTTTGACAAACATGGGATCATTAGGGTCAAGGAGATACGTGCTGTAATAAAAAATCTTCAAGCTTATTTATACCACATCTTTATAAACACATGCCTGCACAAAAAACATCAAATTCATTAGCTAGACACCATGAGAAATGTAGATTTTGTGACCAAGCACAGATTGAAGAAGATATTTAAAAAAGACATTCCAAAGGGGCACACATTACTGTGGCCAGCAATAACATCACAAAGCAAGCCCAACATAGAAACTCAAAAGAAAGAAGGATAAGCCATGCAACAACTGGTGCCATGACCTAGGCTGATACCAAAAGACTAGACTTACGTAAATTATAGAGAGCTTAAGGAAGACCTCAAGACTGGGGCAAATTGAGGGGACTTGTAGGTGGCCTATACCTCAGTGGGGTAATGCGCATAAGTAAGCACAGTAAGTATTCAAACCACTCTGTATTCAAACTAATGTCACATTATAACAGTTATATAGTTTGACAGGGCTTTTGATCTTCACATTACTAAAATGTATTTTTTACTTTGACATGTTACCACTCTATCTTATTTGAGACAAGTTTCAAAATGTGCCATTTATTGCCAAGTAGAAAAGTCTCACCAGCAGTATTTGGGATCTGCAAAACCTGCCCATCCACCCAGCCTCGTAAAGTTGACATTAGGATACACTCTGAAATTAAAATCATCCATATCAATAACTTACAGACATATATCTCATGATACTCTTTTTCACTGCAGGGTTTATCCCTAATGCTATATTCTAGTTGTTGACTTGTTAGGAATCAAAGTCTTGTCAAGGATCAATGGCACTGATATGTCCAAAAAACAATTAGATATTGATAAGTCTATTTGATATCAAAAGATAAATCTTTAAATAAATTATGAATCAAAATTTTAATACTTCTACTACACTCCAAGAATACCTTGTAAATCCTTCTGGGATGTGTCCTGCAAATCCTGGCAGTACAGGAAGCATACCCAATTCTCTCATTCGTCTCAGTATCTGATGTTGTAGCTTTAGCTGGTTGTCTAACCAGGTTTGTGGTATGGGTCCACCAAACCCACGCATATTCCCCATTCTGCCCCTAATTGTAGAATATTTCATTTGGATTAAAATCTGAATACTACAGGTAACTTTTCATTACCTGTTACTATGAGCAGAAAGGCCATCCTGTCCATCATACAAAAATAAAGCAATGTAAAATCAACAATGCATATTAGTTCTACTGGAAAAACTATTGCTATGTAATTTTAGCACACAATTTGCAAATCTTGTACACTTACCAAGCAAGAAAAGCAGGACCAGCAAAGTGCTCATCCAAATCATTTTGTGAGAGACCCAGTTTGAGATAAACCTTAAATGATAAAAAATTAATCATGTTTTTAACAAAGCAACTTGGAAAAAATCAAACAACAAAAAAATTTATTTTTTAATCATAACTTCCTGTTACCTTCTGCCATATTGCCTCCTGTCCAGTGAAAGCCAGGGGTAGGTTTATTCCATTCAGGGCCATCCAGTCAATCTCCCGCTCCCACCTTGTCCAGTTCCACCACACAAAGGAGTAGCTTGATGTACACACATTCTGATAGTAGCGGAACCTGAGAGCAAAAAATAAAATAAGTTTTAAAAATAGACAAAAAAAAAATAAATAAAAAATAAAAATAATAAATAAATAAATAAATAAATAAATAAATAAATAAATAAATAAATAAATAAATAAATAAACACCCCATGAAACAAACTTTGACTTAGCACTGATCAACTCTACAATGATCGGTTCTAAATATAAAAAGGAATTTATTACATAAGTACTTACTAACTGCACAATCTATATTTACTGTGTTTTAAAAGGTTATGTATACTATAGCAAAATTAGCACATCTTGCCTGTAGAACATTTAACAAGGCAGCAAAGCTGTCAAATGTACAGACAAAAAACAGGAAATAACTATGCACAAAATAGGCTACTGTCAATTCTGATGCAAAAGTACATTATGTTAAACTGCAAATTCAACATCAAATTTTAATTATGCTCAACAGGTAATACTAATGTAAGTAAAATGTGTAACAAGCATAAGGCTTCAGGCCCATGGCAGTTCAAGTTCACACTTTGAAAATGTATAACTTCCAGAAAAAGAAGCCAATTAGACTGCTTTTCCAACTCAGGCTGCATTTTAGTCCTGTATTTCTTTTTTGAACGTTTGGCAATCATCAGTAACATGGTTTTCCCATAATGGTCATCATGGCAGCAGCACCCAAAATTGTGTTTTCTTCTATTCTGATGCAATATTACAATGGTTAACAGCATAATGACCGTCAATTTTTAATAATAAAATATACGTATCTTGGATTTTCAGAAAATGTGACTAGCATGGGTCTTCAAGCCCATGGAACTTCAAAGTCACACCTTGAAAATGCCAATATGTGAAAAATTAAATTTT
>NW_019775653.1:48430-232543 GCF_001039355.2 Lingula anatina | reverse complement strand
ATTTCTTTCTCTTTTAACTTCAAACTTGACAGAGATAGGTCCATAGTTACTCTTGAACTTGAATAGGAAGTCATATACTGGCAATTTACTGTGACCTTGAAATTGACCCTTGACCTACCTTACGAAGAACTTAAATTTGATTGTACCATATATATTTTTTGCAATAGTTTAAAAATTCTTGTTGATTGCATTTTTACAGCTTGTCAAGCACAAAACTGGTGGCTGTGTCCCTTATTTTGTGTATGTGGGGGTCTATACGAATGCGTTTGCTCCAGCTGGTGGTACAATATTTGGAGGCGGTATCGCCTCTCTGATCCTCTAGTTTATTTTATGTTCCATATGATAACTCTTTCCAGAACCCTGGTCGCTTAAAACTACAGAGCAACTTGGTCATTTTCAAGAATATCAAAACTGGTCGTGTTGAGCAGTTTCCGTCTAGTGAAGTAGTCAAGGCCCAGTGGTTGTGCAGAGCCAGAGGATACTGCCTGAAACTCAGACTGGAAAATGGATCCATACATAGATTTGATGGCTTCAAAGAGTCGGTATGCATGATTTAAGTAATTTTGAAAAAGGGGGTGGTACACTTGCCATTTGACTAGCCAAGCAGTGCAGTGGTGAATATTTTAAGAGTCACTCCCCTAATATAGACCCTTTTTTTCATATTCATTTGTTAGTATCTTTCTGTGCCAAACTTGGAAAAGTAGCTGAAAAATTTTGCTTTTACCTTAGAAAACATTTTTTGTATTGTAGGAAGAATCTGTTGGTTTGACTTTGTGAGTGCCTAGTTATGTGATGTTGATAAGAATTGTGCTGTCTTTACATCAGTTGGATTAAAATGATGTAAATGAATCCATTTATTTGATGTAGAAAGTCTGTGTGAAGAATTATCCATATCATTATTGGATATTGCACACAATTTTTTTTTTATTTCTTATTCCAGGACTTTGAAAAGCTAGCACCATTCCTAAGTAAATATTATCAAAAAGATCTGGAAAAAGTAGACCTGTCAGTGAGAGGCTGGAATTATGGTGTTGCAGACTTCGTAGGTAGGTTTTGAGTGCTGGTATTGCAGTGGCTTCAGTCTGTTCTTTTGCTGCATGTTTGCCATGTTTTTGTCAGCATGCATTTTCAAAACAAATTATTCCTCCAGTCTGTCTTTTATCAATGCTCCAGAGGCTGTTATCTCATAGAGTCAAATCTCTATGTAGTAAGATATACATCAAGATGATTTATTTTTTGCTTTATTTCTTTTTAGGGAACTCCTTACATTTTAGTGTTCATGACAAATTGGCATTTGAGATTCCACTATCTAATGTATCCCATGCAACAACATCAAAGAATGAGGTGACATTGGAGTTCCATCAGAATGATGATGCACCTGTATCACTAATGGAAGTCAGATTTCACATTCCTTCGAGTTCTGACAACCCAGACAAGGACCCTGTGACTGTAAGTGTTGTTTTCCGTATTTATTTTTAAAAGATAAGCACCTAAGTGCAGGTTTTTGTATTAGAGACATACTAGTTGTGCTTTTTTGAGCATTAACTACAGCCCAATGCCAATGCCCTGTTCAACAGTAATGAAAAACTACTCTGCTGACAGCTTGATACCAGGAACTATTCAAGCAGTTCTTGTTTCAAAGTTTTTAGCCACTTGACACTGTTGGTACGAATTTGTAACTTTTAATGTAACAGATAATAGTGTGAAATTCCATATTTTTTGCAAATGTTTTTACCAAAAGTGACCGTTTGCATTATTATTTTCTTCGTTTTTCAGGAATTTCATCAGAATGTCCTAGAAAAGGCAGATATTATCCAGGCAACTGGAACTGCTATTGCTACAGTAGAAGAGATTCAATGTCTTACACCAAGGTAATGTTGAGATCATCTCTAGTATCAGTGTGGTTTGAAAGTGATATAAAGTATTAGATAATATAAACCAAAAGGAATATTTATTGTATACTATTATGTCTACTCTTGTGCTGTACAATTAATGTTTTCATTGTGTCTCTCTTGCAGGGGTCGTTATGATATCAAGATTTATCCTACGTTTTTACAACTCCATGGTAAAACATTTGATTACAAGATTCCGTATAATACAGTACTGCGACTGTTTTTGTTACCACACAAAGATGGACGACAAATGTTTTTTGCGGTAAGGTTTGTTTAGTTAGTTTTGTTAGGATATGAATATAACAAAAATTACATGTTCAAAAGAAGTTGATATTCAAAAATATGCAGTGGTGGAAACTATTGAATATTTTGGTTTAATGTATGTGTGATAGATACTTATATTAGAACATATATAATTATATGCTTATATTCAAGTATTTCTTTAATTTTCAATTTGACAGGTAAGTTTGGATCCACCAATCCGGCAAGGTCAGACTAGATATCCCTTCCTTATTTTACTTTTCAACAAAGACGAGGAGACATCTTTAGAGCTTGGATTATCAGAGTGAGTTTATATTATCTTATCAGTGAATTTGTTTTATGACCTTTGAATTTAATTTCTGTATAATGATTGATTCACGCGGGTTGACCTGGTTGAGATACATCTGGAACCCCTTCCTTAATTTTTCAAGTAACACATATTTATGAATTTATATAATATAATCAAATAGATATAAACAGACATAATCAGTTTATACATTTTTACATTTGACTTAATTAGGGAAGACATTCAGGAGAAGTATGAAGGGAAACTGACAAAAGAGATGTCTGGACCAATGTATGAGATAGTAAGCCGCATTATGAAGGCTTGTGTGAATAGGAAGATTACAGTGCCTGGTAGCTTCATTGGGTAAGTTCCTTTGGAATATGTAGCAATTCAACATATCATCCAAAGTTGGGGCTCATAAGATAATATGACTGGTTTACTGAATTCAAGTAAATTTTTAAAGTTCAAACAATCTTTCAGTTAGCTGTAGCTCTCATCTTGAATGTTATTAATGCAAAAGTGGACAAATTATGTTGCCAACAAGAGATCCTGATATTTTATAGAGATAAGAAATGGACATCATATACATTGTGTATTACACATCACATTCCTTTTCCTCAGACACTCTGGAACCCATGCTGTGGGCTGTTCCTATAAGGCTGCTACTGGGTTTCTCTATCCTCTGGAGAGAGGTTTTATGTTTGTCCACAAGCCTCCCATACACGTCAGGTTTGATGAAGTGGCCAATGTGAACTTTGCTAGGAGTGCTGCAAACACAAGGTCCTTTGATTTTGAGGTGGAGACTAAGTCGGGAACAATCCACACATTTGTAAATATTGAAAAGTAAGTTTTACTGAAATGTGGTAACATTTTTTTAACTGTATTAAAATATTATAATTATACTGAAATGAAAAATAAATGCATAATGATAGCAAAATAAGAAGATGGTCATAGGAAGATGGTTCAGCAGGCTCTGTTCTTTCAAGGAGACAACAGTTACCTTTATGCATAGTTTATACATAAATTGTTGTCAAGGATTTTGAGCATGAATTTAAATGATAAAAATATTAACAAATTAATAGCAAAAAAATGTTGGATTTTGAACAAAAATCTTTTTATGAAGACTACTCACATTGAATCTGAAATGCTAAATTTCTTCTTGCAGAGATGAATATGGAAAGCTTTATGACTTTGTCACTTCCAAAGGACTGGGTGTGAAGAACATAGGAAGCAAGAAGATGGTAAGTGGTTTGTTTGTTATGTTCCTGAATTTGATGTCAATACAATAAAATTTAAAGTGTAAACATGCTTTTCAATGTGAGACTTGGATAGTATCCTGTACTTACATATTCTATATTTACCCACGTACTTTCATTCTATAAAAGCAAACATTAAACCAATGCCAGGTCCACTATATTACTATATTGTTGAAAAAGGGAGCAGGTGGTCTTGTATGTACTATGCTTATGGTATTTTGTTTATCTGGCATCTAGAAAAAATTAAATATAAATTGAGAAGAAGAATAAGTTTGTAATGATAGTGATTCCATTATTCAGGAGTTTCTCAGATTTCAAACCCTGTTATAGGGCATTTTGCTCTTGCCTTGTCACAATCACATGGGCTATGAGTAATAAAAACCGGGAATACACGGTGTGTGTGCTTTACTTTTTCAGACTGATGACAAGTATGATGAACTGCTGGACAGTGAGGATGAAGATGAACATGATGTCTACTTGGAAAGAATGAAACAAGAAGGAAAAGAAAGGGCAGAAGATGATGATCAGGATGATGATGAAGATGAGGATGGTACGTCAAGTCATTTACTTCCATCTTTTAATAAACAAATGCAAATACAGGTATTAATGAATACCCAGATTTGGCATTGTGAAGTTAGACTTTGAGTGCTTTGGAAGATTACACTTTAAATATTTCAATTTTGATAAATATCTATTTCCAGATGATGATTACGTTGCCCCTGAAAGTGGAAGTGAAGTGGCAGAAGAGTAAGTATATGTGTTATTGTGTGTTTTTATACTCTTTTTTTTTAATATATTTTTTTTATTTAAGATAAGATTAGAATTTATTTGACCAATCGATATTTAAAGATCAGAGTCTACAGTTGGTTGGCAAAAATCTAAAAAGAGAATTAGCCAGATGTGTGGGGTCCTCCAGTCAGTTTTGTTGTTATCTTGTCTTTTATGATACCATTCACGTGGGGCAATCTCTCCTAATTGTTCAGTTTTATTATATTTTCCTCATGTAAGAAAATGACTTACATCACCCTTTATATAGTTTACACATAGTACATTTTTGTAACAAATCACTGAACAAGTGCATTTTTTGTAACAAATCACTGAACAGAAGCATTTCTTAATAAAAAAACTATATTTTCAGATTTGACACAGATTTCACGTCATCATCAAGTGAAGATGAAGAGGGCGATGGAGATGATGACAAGAAGAAAGAGAAAAAAGAAAAGAAAAAGAAAGAGAAAAAAGAAATGAAAACTAAAACAGTGGTGGGTCTCTAAGTCAAGATAATTTTTTAACAAGACTTCCATCTTCTGTTTGAAAGATAAGTGATTTTATATTCTATCATCTTGAATACCCTGTTGTGAACAATAATAAATATGAATGTCATTGTTTTATATTAGCGTGAGGGACCAAGAAAGAAGAGGAAAAAGGAGAAAAAAGATCCCAATGCTCCCAAACGTCCACAATCTGCATATTTTCTGTGGCTCAATGAGCATAGAGAGCAGATCAAGAGAGAAAACCCTGGGATATCCATTACTGAAGTATCAAAGAAAGCTGGAGAAATGTGGAAGGAAGTCACAGACAAAACGGTAAGCTGGGGGGAAAAGGAAATGGAAGTTATAAATGAAGGGAATGGTGAATGGAATAGAATATTGTTCATTTGTGTTAGACAAAGTGTCTGTCTTTCAAAATGTGATGTGGTATAACGTAATGTGCATCATGTTCTTGTTCTTTTTTCTCATATCATTTTATATAATAAACCAGATTTTCATTTATTTTGTTTTTATTTGTATCTGTCTCATTGTACCACCAGCGTTAGCGCTGGCGGTACACATGGTTTCGGTCCCGTCCGGATCATTCCGCCGGCTCCGCCGGACGGCTACCATTACCACTTCTCCTCCTAGACCGTAAGGGCCCCCGTACCCATCTCTTGGATTTAGGTCACCTATAATCTCAGCTCGTTCCACGTAAAATTTGGGCTTTGCCGGTATTGGGGTCTGGGTGTGGCACTCATTGCAATGCACCCTTGTCCAAAAATGGCAAAATTAAATGCTAATTATCTACCCTATGGAAGGGGTTATGGGAAAAATTTCTACAGACGGCTTTCCAAAAGTCATATGTGTAGATTTCAAATATGCCCTTGGATTTGACCTTTGACCTTTACTTCAAGGTCAAACGTGCCAAAATTTTCAAAAAAATGAATTTTTTTACGAAAAAAAAAATTATTTGCCGTTATTCAGACACCACACAGACTTAACCAATAATATTATTGGAAAGTGTTACCCTTCAGGTCATCTTTCATCTCCGTGAATTTGGGGTCAATCGGTGCATTTTCACGGGAGTAGCGGCCATAAGATACCGAAACTGAAAACTGTCTCTAATTCGGGAACCCTTAATGCTAGAGACCCATTCTTTTTTGCATTTTGTAGAGCATGTAAAGCCCAACACTGGAGGTGGTCTCCGTTTTTTTGTATTCCGGTTACGAGTTGCGCTGTATCAAAAAGTACATATTGGCGGTGAAAGCAAAATGTGCAGTACGGTAATGGATAATAAATTTTTGAACTCCGGAAAAATAAAACATAAGGCTTGGCAAAGCAGACAACTTGTGGTCAAAAATGACATTATTTCATCAAATTTGAACTTCTGGAACTTCAGAGCACCTCCCATTTCAAGAATTTTGACCAAAATTACCTTTTCTTTATTTTAATTAATTTTTTATGTAGGAAATTTATGGCACATTATGGTAACTCCAAAATTATAACATTTAGTCCCTTATATCTCCAAAACTGGCAGAGATAGGTCCATAGTTACTATTGAAGTTGAATAGGAAGTCATATGCTGGCAATCTTACTGTGACCTTGAAATTGACCTTTGACCTAATTTTCACCATGAAGTGAACTTTGCAAATTTTACTTCCCTTTTATCTCCAAAACTGGCAGAGATAGGTCCATAGTTACTATTGAACTTGAATAGGAAGTCATATCCTGGCTTGACCTTTGACCTACTTATTATCATGAACTGAACTCTGCTTATTTCTTTCTCTTTTAACTCCAAACCTGGCAGAGATAGGTCCATAGTTACTATTGAAGTTGAATAGGAAGTCATATACTGGCATTTTACTGTGACCTTGAAATTGACCTTTGACCTACTATGATGAACTAAGCTTTGATTGTACCATTTTTAGTTATATATATATTTTGCATATTTTGAAAATTCTTGTTGATTGCATTTTTACAGCTTGTCAAGCACAAGACTGGTGGCTGTGTCCCTTATTTTGTGTATGTGGGGGTCTATACGAATGCGCTTACTCCAGCTGGTGGTACAATATTCGGAGGCGGTATCGCCTCTCTGATCCTCTAGTTAATTATTATTTTCAGTTTTTTTTTCTATTTAAGCATCATTATAAACAAAGTGTTTGGTATTTCAGGAGTGGGAACAGAAAGCTGCTGCCGCTAAAGCTGAATATGAGAAGGCAATGGAAGCATACAAAGCAGCCAAAGCAGATGCAGATGAGGAAGACGAGGACTCTGAAAGGTGTGTTGTAATGTTACAGCCATGTCCCTACTAAAAAAACATTGTTTGAATAAAAAGAAGCATGTACCAAAGCTTAATTAACATGAATGTAACTGAGGTTGCAAATATTGAATTTGAAAGCACATCAATTAGCTTAAGTTTGATCATCAATAACCTGTTTGATTACAGTCCAAAGGCCAAGAAGTCCAAGAGCCCAAAGAAGAGTTCAAGCAGCACAAAGAGCCCCAAGAAGGAAAGCAAGGCTGGGGCTGGGGGAGAGTACAAAAGTAAGGAGTTCATCTCCAGCTCTGAGGACTCCAGCACAGACAGTGATGATAAACCACTTAAAAAGAAAACCAAGACAGAGAAAGAGAAGAAGCCCAAGAAAGAGAAGGAAAAGAAAGAAAAGAAACCGAAGAAAAAGGAAGAATCTGAATCAGAAAATGAAGAGGTGTGATGCTTTAAAAAAATCGAGTCTTTATGTTTATGGTGAAGAGATTTGTCTTTGTAGCAATTTCTAAACATGTTCCTAATTGTCAGATATGCCAATGGTAGATATAGATATTCATAAAATACTGGCGCTAAGTAGGTCTTTCTGAACAGCATTGCAATTATTCTTCATTTTATGTCGCTCCTAGACTGGTTAATGAATTTGCAATCTACTTTTAAGACAATCAGTGCCATTTTTAGAATGATTAAATTGTTCAGCCAAGTTGGTTAATTTGCTAATTTTTATGTACAATTCTCCATTTCCAGCTTCCTGATGATGAGGAAATCCTCAGCACACCACCTTCTTCTGGTGCAGGATCTGGGTCAGGTTCTGGATCTGATGACGATGAGGACGATGACTGAGTAAATCTTAGCATGCATATAAGTAGATATGTAAAATCTTCTGACCATTTGGAGATTTCCTGCGTCACCAACCGTTGTGTGATAGACAAAAAGAAAATTAAACAGTTTTTGTGGCACAGTGTCATTATTGTTCTCACAAAGGGAAACTGTAAAAAGATACGAGTGAAGCAGTGAAAGTTAAATGATATATCACAGCTGAACAAAGCCTGAATGGTTTCAGGTTTTATTTCCCTAGTAAAAGATGGAGTGACTTTTGCCGTTGGGAGCATGTTGAAGAACTGTATTAGGAACATTTTCTTCAGTGTTATTATAAACAAAATTTGTCATTGTCTATGTACATTGACTTTTTGTAATCATGTTTGGACCATTAAGATCTGGAAGCTTATTAAATGTTACACAAATCAGGACACATTTTGTTTATGTCTACCCTATTATCCAGTTGCTTTTATTTAAGCACGATCGAGAAACTACATCTTGGCTTGACACTAATTATTGGCTAGAGTATCATGGACTATGTGGGGCATTTGCCACAGTCGCAAACATTAAAAATGCACCCATTTTCTTAGAACTTTTAAATCTCTAGTACTTGCTACCAAAATCATTAAGTTCATAGGTTTTAAAGATCACTTCTTTCCACAGTATTTGAGCTTTCCAAATACCTTTTAAAGGATGAAGCTTCCTTAAGTTTAAAGAACAAATCTCGTATTGAAATTCAGTGTAGTATCTGGGATATCATTTTCCATCATTTTAGATTTCTGCAGTTAAAAAATTTTCTTTTTCAATTTTCTTGTTAGTTTAAATGGTTCAACAGCTTCATTAGGTTATACTTGAGAAGTTGTGGATAAACACTGGTGTGTTAATAGTATTGGATTTTATGAGGAATGGCCACGATTCAAAGCCACTATATCATCCGATTTCTTTAAGTGCTGTGGTGGAACTAATGATTAATAGAGGAACTTCTGCAAAATTTTTTAACCCTGCAGCCTTCCTTAACTAGAACTTTTTTTGTTGCAACCATATTATGACCCCACTCTATCTTGTGGCTGAAACAGTGGTATATTATGGTAACTACTTAAACATCAGACAATCAACAACAAAAAAATCATAAAAGTTAATGGTTTTGAAATGTTTAATTCTCCAATTATTTAAAACGATTGAATCACATGCAAAAAATTAAATGCAGAAATTATACATTTCAAAAATTTCTTAATGTAAAATACCTGAATTATTGCTGTGGTGGGATTAAAGACTGAATGATAAAATTAATGATTTAAAAGCAACCCTAAATGCCTTAAAAACAAAAGATATAATCAATTAACAAATCACAGTGTCATGGGAATGATTCAATTTGCACTACTCCCAGATGATGAAAAAAGTCGTTTAAAAATCACAATCTATAATAATTGTTGGGTAAAAGACAGATATTGAGATTGTCTAACAGTGTTTAACAGGACTGCCTCTTTATAGCATTCGTAACTTAAGCTGAGAAGAAACCAAAGTCCACACTGAAACTTTGGGTTGGCACGCACTTATCATAACTTGCACGTTACTTTAAGAAATATACTAAGCTCATAAAATTGTGCATTCAAACAAGCACTCCTACACCAGACTACCACTATAATTCAATATATTAAATGAGCAGAGCAAAACTATGTGCTCCAAATTAAAAGGAATTTTTTTTCTGGGTGAAAAAACATATTAACCAGTTTTCAGAATTCTCCAAGCAAGAGATGAGATGGGTCAGGTTTGTAATGGATTGTTGGACAAGAATTCGGCCCATTTATTCAAAGAAGGTCATGTTCTGTTGTTTTATGGAGATTTTCATAATATATTTTACGTTGTCACCTTTCTGAAAAAAAAAAAAAAAGAAAATGAATGAAACTTCCACCTTTAAATAATTCTTTAGAAAACATCAAGATGGGAGAAAAAATACATCTGTTGAGAAAGTTGGTATTTTCAAAGAAATCTACTAACAGTACTGCAATCGTGATTAAAAACCTGGCAACTGGACAGAAGAACTTACATATACTAGTATACAGATATTAAANTTTGACACCAAGTGTGATTTAGATCATATTCCTTACCAATAAACTATTAAGGATTTCTGTAGCCTGACTTTTTACCTGTTTTCATGTAGATGTAAGGTTTTGCAAAAAAAAAAAAAAGAAGAAGAGGAAAAAAAAAAACTGTTAAACTCGTTATAAATTCTAATCTGTTTTTACTAATACAATATAATTGTGTTTTGCATGTGTTACTAACACTAGAATCTGTGGTGCTAATTTCTGGATATTGTGTGTATGTTGCCTTGGTCCCAATTTCATAAACACATCTGTTCAAAGTTTTGGCTTGCAATGACCAACATGAACTTGTGTTTGACTAAAAAAAAAAGAGATTTGAAAAAAAAAAATCCCCTTGCTTTTCCGGTATATATATTTTTTTTCTGGTAGTAGAATTAGATGAAGATGCTTTTAGATTGTGTTCTCTGTGCTGTCATTTTTGTCTTCCTGGCTTATTAATATAGAGATGTGATGTGGCTTATGATTTTAGAGAAGATGTCTAATAAGCTTTAAAACTCACCTATCTTTAAAACTGATGAAGTAGATTAGATCACTCTGTTATTATTGGACAAAGCTTTAAAAAACCCTGTGCACCTTAATCCCTAGTAATTATCCTGTTCCAAAATATAGCATCATAGGTTCGCTGTTAATTGTTCATTTTATTAACCAAAGCGCGGGCACCTGTCAGTGACGATGATGATGACGATGGCGGTCCAATGGGTGGAGATGATGACGACGACGACGATGATAATTTTGGTGGGGACGTTGACCATGCTTTGTTTGGTAAGTTTACTAACTTTGTTCATTGTTTGTTGTTTGCTCAAGCCCCCTTTACACTGGATGGGGTCCTTTCTGCGTCCCATAGTACAGTGACGTTTGAGAGTAAAAAAAAAAATGTTTCACGTGCCAACAACTGGCCAATCATTAAGCGTTCATTCTGCAACCAAAGCGATGCTTGTGCCTCCTTTCTACGACCACAGCGATGCCAGTTTCATGGTCGCAGAAAGAACGCCGTCCAGTGTAAAGGGGTTTAAGAAGGAAAATTTCAGGTAATTGATGAGAGGAGCTGTGCTTTTGAAAGTTGGCACTTCAGCTGTCTTTATGTCAAGCTGTAGGTAATGTTGCTCTACAAGGATTGGCTGAGAGACTGGAAGTTACAACTTGAAGAATACAGCTTCTCTCATGAGTTGATATAAGAAAGCAATCCAAGCTTGCCCATGAAAAAATAACTGAAATGACCTTGTAAATTAAAAAAAAAATTTTTCTTTTGATAACTACTCGTTTATATGACATTTACTCCTTGTCTGGGACAGATTTGTGTGCACTCGTCTGTGAAAGATTTTTATGTATGCTGTGTTAAGCCCCCTTTACACTGGACGGCGTCCTTTCTGCGTCCAGCAGTACGGCCCCATTTGAGAGTTAAAAAATTATAATACTTTACGTGCCGACAACTGGCCGATCTTTGAGCATTCATTCTGATACCAAATCAATGCTCGTGCCTCCTAATTACGACCACAGCGACGCCAATTTCATGGTCGCAGAAAGGACGCCGTCCAGTGTAAAGGGGGTATTAACAGTGTCACTGTTTTATTGTTTCCCAGGTGAAGGTTTCATGGAGGGAGGACCTCTGTTTGAGGATGCTCCAATGGCTGAAGTCTCTATGGTCTCTGAAGTTGCTCCCATGGATGCTCATGCTAAACAAGGTAATTAAAACAAAGCCGTTCCGTACAGGGTGTCTTATAAGTCTGGTCACATGGGCAAAATGAATATTTCCAATCAGAAGATTTCAACAAAAACTTTCTGAATCAAGTTAAGAAATATGATGTATTTTATTAGAAAGAATAAAAAATTGATTAACAGGAAATATTTGATATGTGGGGCATAAAAAAGTTAGTTATAAACAGCATGCCCAGAGGAAAGGGTACCCTGTATTTTGTATAAAAAAGTATTAGCCAAATTACAGTGCAAAGCAAAATGCAGGACATTTGTGTATAAATAATCTTTTTCAAGATATCAATATTAAACTTCAATTTTTCTCAAATTTCAGTTGAGAAGATCCAAGCTGTGGTCCATGATGATGGTCCAGAGACCACAGGGGCTGGTGTGTCCACCATGCCCAACCAGACCACACTAGTCCAGAATGAGGAAGAGGCGTTTGCTCTGGAACCACTAGATGTCACTAGTGTCCATGGTAAGTGAATGGGATGTTTTAGTGAGTTAAGTGGTGTTGAGAAAAAAAGAAAGAAAAAAAACGGCAAAAGAAATTTAAAAATGATCGAAATTAAATGATTTGCAGATTCATTAGCTTTAATAAAAAATGTATGCACAAATAAGATAATGAACTACTTTGAAGAATAATAAATGAAATAACATATGAAATGCTAACTTGAATGCATCTGAAGTATTATGATATAAATTGCAAGTAGTAATAGATAAGTAGATAAATATAATTTTGGATGAGAAGCTCTCCCTAAAAAAATCTCAACTTCTTTAACTAGGCACAGAGAAGAGAACAAAAAGGAAAAGAAAACTGATCGTAGACGAACAGAAGTGTATACAGAGTGAGACCATGAAGTTACAGCTATCTGATGCGTCTGACATCCTGACGACCCTTGACCTTGCCCCGCCCACCAAAAAGCTGATGCACTGGAAGGAGACGGGAGGGGTGGAGAAGTTGTTTGCCTTGCCAGGGAGAGCACTACCCAGTAGGGTGATATCTAAGGTAATTAAATGGTGAAGGTGTCTGTCAGTTGTTGGTATTAGGAATGTCTGCAAAATCTGTTTTCGGCCTCTTGTACTTTGGAATACCTAGGAATGAAAAGTTGGCTGTTACTTCTCAATATAATCTCTCTTCATCTTGAAGCACCTTATCCATCGCTGTTCTAATTTACGTATCCCTTCAAAATTGAAGTCTACATCCTGGTCCCCCCAAGTACTAGTTTACTGCATCTATGACACCTTTATTGCTTCCCAATTTTCTTCCACAAAGGTTAGTTTTCAGTTTTGGGAACAGATATAAGTCAGTAAAGGATAAATCAGGAGAATATTGGAGATGAGGAAGAACTCGGAAGCTGCATTCAGTCGCAGCAACCATGGCAACTTGGGACTTTTTCCATTTTGTCAGTTTTACGCATCCTTCTCGTCTTTACAGAGACTTCCAGGTGTAATAATAAGCGTTGGAATCCTATTCTCTCAACCAATGACCTTCAATAAGATGAAATTATCGACTAATTTGGATTGTCTGTCACTGTAGTGAATCAATGTCTGTCTAGCATCAGTAAAAATTCCAAGTTTATATACATTGTCATTGCCAGAGTTAATAATGACCTGGTTATCATTGTGTACAAGAAAAGATGTCAAAGTTGTTCTGACGCAGTATTCCAGCCAGCCAACGACAGAATCATAAGCAGAGTGTGAGTTATGACACAGCAAGTGGAGTTTATCAGTTGAATGTGTATAACTCTCACAACATAAACCGCACAAAGTCAAGCGTCCAACGCTTCTGTATGACAATGCCCACAACGGTCCAGTTGTTTTACTGACTGTCTCTGTACTATATAGTGGAATTTCATTGACTGCATATTTGTTGATGTGTCAAATCTCAAATGTTCTCATCCCGGAACTTCTGCCACTTGCAACAATATAAGGACAACATATAAGGACAGTGTTTTAGCTTTCTAGAAGTCCTCCAGAATAATCTGAGCAGGATAGACTGTGTCAAACGCTGTTCTTAGGCCTGGTATGATGTCTTGGTGACCGCATGAGTGACGTGGTCAGTCTGGAGTCCCTGGACCCTCAAGTCACAGTCCCTGTTCGGGCGCCAAAATTTGTAATAGTTGCTTCTTTTATTTTAAAACGACTGAGACTGATTTTTTTAGGACTTGTTTGAGCCGAGAGCCTATTTATATACCTTGTAATCTAGTTTACATTTGACATTGAATTGCAGCTGTTCAACAAAAACCTGGTCACACAGCCAGTCACAGAAGAAGACCAGGAAGCTGGGGAGAAGATTGAGCTGTCTGAGGAGCCGGAGGTGGCCAGAGAGGAGGAACAGCCAACCATGGGTAGGTGGTGCAGTGCTGATCTTATAACAGTATCAGAAGTGTGCTTAGTGGTAATCAGATGTTGAAAGAAAGATTAATTATTTGTACTGGCCGCTCACATACTGATGGTGTGGCTTAAAGAGACAGTGAGAATTAGTCCAATTTCCTGATGAAATCTATGGACTAAAGAGTGACCAGAATGACAGTTGATCTTTCATTCCTTATTTGATTTAAAGAAAACACTATAGCTGGATAATTTGAAATAGTAACTCTGTTGTGTTCTGTATCCCTGTCTGTTTTATAATCAATAGTTGATCTAAACTAGTGTGTTACCTTTGAAATATTTTGATTAGCTTGTATTGTTGTAAGAATTTAGTTATTGTAAGTCGGTGTAAAACTTATGAGTTACATAATAAATAAAATAATAGATAAAATATATAAAGGTCTTTTATGACAATAATCAATACTACATGATGAAAAGTAACAAAAATGTAAAACTTCACTGATATTATGGAATTTCAGCACTGGAGGAGATTTTGCCTCCACCAGAACAGGAAAGCACAATCGTACCACAAGAAAAATCTGTCACCGTGGAACCAGAGAAGAAACGCTCTCGAAAAGAAAAAGCAGCTGACAAGGAAAATCGCCTGGAGAAGTCGTCCATTTTGGACCATCCTCCTGTCACACCAGGACCTGAGGATAATGATGTTGGGTTGATAGATTTTCAGGACAATGTTGAACTTCCCGTTGATTTAGATGGGCAGCCAGTGGTATGTATATTCTATATATTCTATATAAAAATTGGCATCACCAAGAAATATTTTACTACCAAAATGGCTTGAAAATAGGCCCTGAAAAATTCAGTTCTTATGTAGGCCCTCAAAATTCAGTTTTTCTTGAAAAGTAAACATCTTTTTGCCTCGGTGATATTTTGTTTACATTTGTGTGTCATCAGGTATTGTTCACTCTCAATACAACATAAAATATTCTGAAAAACTTGCTCACCACAATAAATTGCCTTTAATACCCCAGCAGTAAAACAGACTTAGAAAATGTAATGTACAGAAGCTCCTTTCAAGCAAAATCTTTTGACCAAGGCACTGGAGATATTAGTAAAGTCAGACAATTCCGTATTTTGTTCAAATTTTAAACAAAAAATAATAATTGAAAAAATCCAAAATGAATTTTATGTTTGATGTATGTGCAAGTATTCAATGTCTTTATCCTGTGACCCTCTAGTTGAGAAAAAATATGTAATTTGCATTTCTTTTGCAGGAGGAGACGGCAGAACAAGAAGAGATTCGATGGAACAAGCGCTCTCTTCAAATGCTCCATTCACTTCAGACCTTACTAAAACGTACAGACAGTATCAAATTCCAGGATGTCACCAATCGCAATAATCGCAAACAGGCTGCGTCGAAGTTTTATGCCCTCCTGGTGCTAAAGAAGCAGAACGCTGTGCAAGTGGCCCAGTCTGAGCCTTACACGTCGATTCACATAAGCAAAGGACCTCAATTCACTGCAGTGTTTTAATGGGGAGACCTGCCGTTAGATTTTATTTTATGCTATCAATTCAGGATGTGTATGAAAGGAACTTGATTGATTTACAACTTGTGGGGATACAAGACCTTTATTTCATTGCAGTTGTTGGGGGGGAAAAAGCATTTGTTCCCGATTAATGCCTAAACATCAGGGCAAGAATTAACCAAGTTTGAAAAAGAAGAGTTTTCTTTGTCCTATGTAGAGAAAAATGGCTGAAATGACTTCTTTTCAGATCTACCCATATTCTTCATGTTGGTGATCTGACCAGTTCATTACAAGTATAAATATTGTACCAGCCGGCAATGAGAGCTTTCTCTTTAGATGGGGTTTCAGAAAGCACAGAAATGAAAGTTATTTCTATTTTCAACCTATTTATTGTCGTCGGCTAACTGTTGGTAAACGGTTCAGCTGAATTAGAGAGAGATTTTGATTAAAACCTTGACTGTTTATGGGAGAGGACATATGATTGGCTAATATTGATACTCGACTTTGGCAGATAGCTATGCTGTAGAGGCCCGTCATTATACGAAATTACCTTTTGGCCAGTTAGCATTGCATGAAGAGGAATTTGCACACCCTATAAAATATTTTTTCTTTAGCCAAAGTGAGTATATTGACAATTTATTTTCTGGAATTATTTCAATTTTCTGTATCCAAAGTGAGTTAATTGTCTTCATCATTTAGCAAAACTTAAATATGCGAGCTCTGCAAGTGTTTATTGAACAAGACTTCTCATTGGTTAAAATTTGCAGAGGATTTTGTAGCCCATATTGAGATGATATGGTGTTTGTGGTTGGTCAAAATTGTCCAAAATGGATATAAATATTATTGTAGCTAATTGTAAATAAACCGCTTTATGTCTATTTTTTATTCGGCAAACTTTTATAATTTTAAAAACCGGTATCATATTTTGTCAAACATTTTTAATTAACCCTACTGTTATAGATTCAAATAAAGTTCTATTTGTATCACCACTGTAAAAGCTGTACAATTCCACGTGATGTTTTAATATAAAAGGCTAGTTTCTGTCTTTAGTTCATCTTTTGTAAACGTAGCTTTTTTTATTTTACAGTGAAAAGAAAAAATTTTGACAACTCTAGATTTGTATCAATAAAACTTCTACAATATTGAAATGTGTCTTTATTTATAATAAATTTATTGTGAATATACTTAATTAATTAATAAAAGAAAATACANACATACTGTAATTCTTGATACGTCAAAAAAAGTTCAATCTATTTTACGTCTAAAATTAGTTATCAACTTTCATTATCGAGCTGTCAATTTCATACTGTTATTTCTACAATAGTCCTGTCGTATCGGTTGTCATATGGAACTGGCACAGCCACGAGAACGAGTCCATCATATTATTGATCAATATTTAATTATACATACCCTGTTAGGCAAGAAACCGAGCCTCTACAAGACTGGAAGATAAGAGCACCATAGTATACTTCACCCTGATGTGACAGTCACGTAGAGATTCAACCTGTCAACAGATGGCGCTGACTTACCACGCAACACAGCACGCTGATTTTCAATGCAAAGTGGTGAAAAATTAAAAAAAATAAGTGTCAGCGGCGGATATTTTTAAAATGAAAAAAATTGGACTTTGCTTAAGCAGGGTGTTTTCCAAGTGTGTCTGTAAAGATGTTGTCTTTGAGCCAGGAGAAATTTACATGAGGGAGCACTCAAATGATTTTTATCATGTTGAGACCGTAGGTCTAGGCCAAGCTAGTTTTGTCTGAACTTTGGCCTGTATGTTATGCCTATAGATATAGCCAATTATGGGGGCATTTAGGCCCTTGTGGGCCTAGTCCGACAGGTTACCGTCGTAGTCAGTAAGACCAACAGGTCCTACAGTGCATAGCATAATGATACACATTTCACTGTCATCAGGACAATACCATTTTAATTAAAATTTAAAAATCGAAACATAATGATATTCTGTTAGGTGTGTAATCATGTGGCCAATTCATTCGTTAACATATGAACATGAATGTAATGCAAAACGTTTGTAAAATAGCTTAAATATTGTCACTGATTATATTTTATTCCTGTAAAGTATAGAACTGTCAACAAGTATGGAAGCAATTCTCACAGGTCGTCGCCTACGTGGATAGACTATATATAGATAAGTGTAAAAAGGTGTTGTTTGAGTATGATCAAAAGAATTGAGCCATTCAGCTGGTGTCTGCTGGGGCCAGGGGCATCTCGATAATTTGAAGGTTCATTGGTCCGAAAAATCGTTTGAACGCGCCTCTGATGAACTTTTGTTTTATTGCCAGCTTGAACATAATAGCGAATTTTGTCCATATTGTCAGTAAACGTTACACTTTGCAGGCCCGTAGCCAGCAATTTAAAATGGGGGGTTCGTTTTCTGAAAAAGTGGGCCTTTTACCATAAAACCTTCGTGTACCGAGATCAAATTTTATCCAGAGTGGACCTTTTTCCCAGCAAAAAGGGCGGTTCTTTCGAACCCCGAACCCCCCACTGGCTACGGGCCTGTTTTGTTTGTGTATACTTTGTAAAAAAATGCATTTCAGTAAATAAAGACTCAATACAATACAATACAATAAATTTTATTTCATGTCGGTTACAAATTGAATGGAAACATTAGCTTTACAGCTATTCTCCGACTATATAAGGACAAAAACATATCTACAATAATACAATATTACACATGAAGTCTAGTAAAAAAATAAATAAATAAATAAATAAAAAATAAAAATAAAAAAAATCTACAAAGAGTAAACAAAAACACGAAATCTATTAAGATAACAATTTAGAAAAAAGAGAAAAAAGTTTTTTTTTTATGGGAAATGTGCAGAATGCTATACCTAAATCAACTGTGAAAAACAGACAATTTTACATACAATGCTCAATGATACAGTTATATAAACAATGTAAACATGACGTATTATTACACATTTTCACTAAAAGCATATAGGTTACACAGGCTACATCTGCATTTGGGTCCTTCCCAAAGCCTTAAAAGTGATTTAAACTCATTTGAATTGATGCTTTGCTTTAAGTCATTTGAGAGATCATTCCATATTTTTGGCCCAAGATATGATAAGGATTTTTGACACATCTTCTAGCAATCAGTTTCTTTCTTCGCTACCACATCGTAGTAGACTAGAAAGAGAGAGAGACATTAGCTGCACCAACATAGAAAACCAGTTAAATGCCTGAAAAGGCTACAGATAGTGACAAATAGGGTGACCTAGTAAGACGGGCCTTATGGCGTGCTCAAGCAGTAGAATATCGCTCCTTGCAGCAAGGATTACTTTTACAAAGAGTAAGTATTTTATGAAAAGTAGAATTGCACTTGACTGTGTGTGTGTTTATGTGCGTGTGGGAACGGGGGGGGGGGGGGGGGGTATGCGTAGGTATTTAGAACAGAATCGAAACGCAGTAGAAAAACGGATTAATTTTTGAGTATACTTACAGTAGAGCTACCGTTTATGTGCGTGGGCAGTTGATGATACGTAGACTGAATTTTCGCTCCCCAGCATCCCCATTTTATGTATTATACGGGTTTACCTATGCAATTCGAGAATATCCTTTGGGGGAAAGATTCATTTATTTATTTTTTACACCTCTATTTTATCCACTTGCAGTCTGGGCGTTATTGTTTTTTTTGATGATGCAGATAGAAAACTTTCATTTTTTACCCACATATCATTATTTATTGTTTTAATACATTGAAATGTTGCAATAAAAAAACAAAAACAAAAAAAACATGATTAAAGGAATGTATAAATCTATTCATTATGGTGGGAAAATGTTTTTTTCTTTTCACTTTAGGAAATGTTATTATGATTAAAGTTATAACAAAATAAAGAAATGAAATGACTCTTTCCTTTCTTTTTGTTGTACCGGGTACTACATTTGTTTCACCCAAATTATATGAATTGAATTAAACAGCATTAGTTTTCCATAAAAAGTTTCTCTGCTTCATTATTTGTATTCATATATATATATATATATATATATATATATATATATATATATGCAGGCCCGTAGCCAACAATTTCAAAAGGGGGGTTCTTTTTCCGAAAAAGTGGACCTTTTACAATGAATCCTTAGTGCGCATAGATCAAACTTTACCCGATTAGACCTTTTCCTGACAAAAAGGGCAGTTCTTTCAAATTCCCCGAACCCCCCCCTGGCTAGGGGCCTGATATGTGTGTGTGTTTGTGTGTGTGTGTGTTCAAACTTATTCCATATGAAGCTGAAATTTTTATCAAAATTTGATAAGAATTTTTGAGACTTGGTTCCCATACCTAGATTGATCTAACAGGATCAATCCATCTCCAATGAGTTTCTCGCTAAATTGCTTAAGCTTTAGTGGCTTAGATGTTTGGCACTTTTAAACGATAGTTAATTACCCTTAACAGCTTCAGTAGGCATGCCAGACATCTAAGCCTCTTAAGTTGATTGCAATTTATCGAGAATTCCCTTGAAGATAGATTGATCCATAGTTGGCACGACAGGGTCTGGGAATGGTCCCTTAGATATCTTGCTCACTAAACTGCTAACAGACCAACTAGTAATGCCATAGAAAACTAGAAAAGCACTCCGAGAGCGCAGACCTCCGCCAAGGCAGCGTTTTTTTATTATTATGGATTATTGATTGATTATTGATCCGGATCACCACCAAAAACTAATCATCTTCTGACAGTTCCTGAAAATGTCATCAGAATCAGTCCATAACTTTTTGAGTTATGTTGATGACAGACAGACAAACAAACAAACAGACAAACAGGGGTGAAAGAATAATCTCCTTGGCGGAGGTAATAAAACCTGCCGTGGCAGAGTTAATGGTCATTTTTATTGTCATCATTATTAGAATTGGAATATGGGCACCATTAAATGTTGGGAATTGTTCATTTTCCAGCTGCATCTAATTATACAATAAAGTTCATGGTGGCCAATTCAGTGAAATTGTTTCACATAGCTTTAACAGCTTACATATATATATATATATATATATATATATATGTTTTGGGTTATAAAAAGAAAAACATAAAACCCCTTATTGCACACGGTTAGCTTTATTCAAAATTGTTCATAGCAAATCATCTTTGTCAATAGCCGATAGCCGAAAGCCGAAAGCCGGTCAATAAATTGTGGAGTATATATTTTAGAGAGTCATGTACTTCTGTCTATCTCCAGCAAAGTCAGTGGTGTGTGTGTGTCCTCTCAGTACTATAGGTGTGGTCTTTTGTCTTCATGTGTCACATGACTGAGTGACCACATTTTACATCCTAGACTGAACAGTTCGACAATATTTTGTTGATCCCAGAACATCGGGAGGTTCTCCTCGCAGAGATACATTATATATTTTTATCTCTGTGACACTAATTATTAAACTTAAAGTTTAAATGTCACACAAAATTTTAACTAATGAAATATATTCATATACTGTAACTAAACTAGAACTAATAAAGAAATAATCATATAATATCATTAATAACTTGTGTACTAATATAATATATATACAATGTTGCATTAGTATTTGAGAGCAATTACATATCCTCAATAGGAATTAATAAACCCTATCTTCTAACAGATCTCTCTACCTCAATATTCTTAGCACCCTTGTACTCATGAACTTTTTCTNTTTTGGGTTATAAAAAGAAAAACATAAAACCCCTTATTGCACACGGTTAGCTTTATTCAAAATTGTTCATAGCAAATCATCTTTGTCAATAGCCGATAGCCGAAAGCCGAAAGCCGGTCAATAAATTGTGGAGTATATATTTTAGAGAGTCATGTACTTCTGTCTATCTCCAGCAAAGTCAGTGGTGTGTGTGTGTCCTCTCAGTACTATAGGTGTGGTCTTTTGTCTTCATGTGTCACATGACTGAGTGACCACATTTTACATCCTAGACTGAACAGTTCGACAATATTTTGTTGATCCCAGAACATCGGGAGGTTCTCCTCGCAGAGATACATTATATATTTTTATCTCTGTGACACTAATTATTAAACTTAAAGTTTAAATGTCACACAAAATTTTAACTAATGAAATATATTCATATACTGTAACTAAACTAGAACTAATAAAGAAATAATCATATAATATCATTAATAACTTGTGTACTAATATAATATATATACAATGTTGCATTAGTATTTGAGAGCAATTACATATCCTCAATAGGAATTAATAAACCCTATCTTCTAACAGATCTCTCTACCTCAATATTCTTAGCACCCTTGTACTCATGAACTTTTTCTCCCATTCTATAATTTTTATAAGACACTTTCACCCTTCTTACAAGACCATCAGTGCCAGGGAAAACTTCAGTAACCTTTGCAAGACGATATTCTCCCTTGAGAACATTGCTATCAGGTACTATAACAACATCTCCCACTTTCAAGTCTCGATTCCCTTTAAACCACTTCGTTTGATGGACAAGAGTGTGTGCAAAGAGATTCTTCCATTGCTCCCAGAACTGTTTTACACAGCCTTCTACTAAAGTGAGACGGGATCTCAAGGAAGGATCATAACCTCCAGGATTTCTAGAAGTAGATCTACCAAGAAGTAGAGAATTGGGAGTAAGGATATTGAGAGTAGAATCAACACTGGGCATCACTCCTATTGGTCTTTCATTAAGCAAATCTGCAACTTGTGTAAAGACAGTGGGAATTTCTTTCAAAGTCCACCTAATGTAGGCTGCACATCCATATGCGTTTTCTGAACCATCAGACAAGATGATTAACATTGGATCACCAACAACATCATGTACTGGTTTCAAACATCTGGGGTACTTCAATTCATCAATCTGAAACAATGAACAGAAAAATTTCCTCCATTTGACATTTAATACCTCTGGAATAGCTTCGTCCCAATCTAGACGTAGTGCCCATGTTTCTCTCAAGTACATCTTTGCAAGTAAGACAAAAGGTGCAAGGAAGCCAAATGGATCAAATATACCCATCACTTGCTCCAAAACTATGCGTCTGGTCAGCACAGTAGGTATTTCACCTGGAACCTGAGATGAAAGAAGGCCAGGTTCAGTACGAATATTTCTACGTTTCGTAGAGAAATTCAAACATGCTTTGAAAACAATAACATCATCTGAGGGAATCCAAGAAATGCCCAAAACTTTGTGTAATTCTGACTTGGCTTTAGGTACATTCTGACCCCCAAAGATCCACCCTTTTGTCTTAAAACCTCCCTTGGAAAGAATAAGATCAATGTCTTTGGATAAGAGTTCAGCTTGAGAAAAGCTTTCCACACTTTCCACTATATCATCAACATAAGAAGATTCTTTGATGATAACAGCTGCTTGTGGATTGATAGAACAAAAGAAGTCAGCAGTCATGTCTTTTGCCTCAATTGCAATTGTACCTGCAGGCTTGTCTCTTATATTTACACGTGTAATGCACCAAATGTCTGGGGGTCTATTTTCCATGTCACGCCACAAAAATCGGTGAGTATTTTGTTCTAACTTCCCCAGAAAAACTGAATTATACATCTTTCTGATGTCACCATTCAAAACAACTGGGTTTTCACGGAATCTAATCAAGAGTCCTAGCAAATTGTTTTTGAATGTATCAGGGCCTTTTGCAAGAAATGAATTCAAAGAAACCCCTTGAAAAAGTTGGCTACTGTTGAAAACAATTCTGACTGGAGTTGATGAATTTTGTGGCTGCTCGACAGCTAAGTGTGCCAAATAGAAGACAGGACCTTCCCATTCAAGAATTTCTTCCTGGGTCATTTTTCTAGGTACACCTCTAGTTTCCATATCATGTATTTGTTCAGAGTACTTCTCTGCCCATTGAGGGTCCATTTTTAGATTTTTCAGTACTTTTCAAAGTGGCAAAAACAGCATTATAATTGTCAGGCAATAATGCTGGGTCAAATAACCAGGGATATTCAGTAGACCAGCATTCACGTTCTTTGTCATGATGCAATTTTGACGTTATCAGTTGTAATTCTTGTTCCTCTTTAAAAGAATATGTATGTCCCACAGATGGACATTTTCCACATTTGCAAGCACCACATTTTGGATTCATTTCCGTTCCCATTTCCTCACCTAATATGAAAGTGTCAATATTAGAGAGCTTTTCAAAAAAATGTGACTCACTTTTTGTTTTCAAAGACTGTACACTTTTGTGCCCATCAAAGGAGTCTGGAAAGACAAGTTCACCCTTGCTTCTAGAAGGATTAAAATTCACAACACCCCCACCCTTAGAAGGGTTTGAGAAGGGATCAACAGAGCTATCTACAGTATGTCCCTGAGAGGGATCGATTTTCACAACATCCCCACCCTTAGAAGGGTCTGATAGGGGGACAATAGAGGACACAACACCCTGACTCTGAGAGTGATTAATAATCACAGCGCCCCCACCCTTAGAAGGGTCTGAGAAGGGGGGGTTAAATTCACTGTGAGTGACTTTCATGCAAGAGGAGTTCACATGCATACATGTACTGACAGATTTGCAGAGAGTAACTGAATAACCAATGCTGTTGGATTTCTCTGTTCGTTCCTCAATTAACTGATGATATCCTTGCAAATACACACCCAAATCCCCCTCCATTACACTGAGGTTAGCCCCATCAGACTCGATTTCTTTTATTTGGATGTAAACCAAAATAATCCCCACCTAACAATATGTCAACGGGTCAGTTTGGCCTTTGAAGAGTTTTTGGATCAAAATTTGGAAAAATGTTTGCAATGGCAGTTTCACTTAACTGAGAAACAGAGCTTGAGAGTGTAGGCAAACAAAAGGCTTCAACTTTCACTTTTCTACCACTGACAGTAATGAGAGTGACTTCATACAAATGAGTAGAAATTGTGTCTGTAGAGTTTAATGTATTCATTTGAATAGAAAATTTTCCCAATTTCTTTGCATTTAGCTTTTTCACACCATTTTGAGAAATGAAAGTAGTATCAGCACCATCATCACAAAAAATGACAGTTTTGTTTTTGGATGAAGAAACTGGGACATCATATATGGCATAGAGTGTCTTACCATTACTTTTGGCTACATTGCTCTCAGCATGTTTGCTCTCCACAGAAGGGTCACCTGTGTTATAGCCTTTATCTACAGTGGGTGCTTGCCAACACATCAGGGTATGGTGGGAACATCTGTTACAGTAAGAGCATGGACTATTTTCTTTGCAGCTGGCTCTTCTGTGGGAAGCAAAACACCTGAAGCATCTACCTGCTTGTCTGAGTTTTTCTTTTCTTTCAGGCACTGAAAGAGATAAAAACAGCTTACACTGACTAGTGGTATGAGAATTGCCATTGTGTAAAAAACAACTATCATTCTGACTTGCTCTAACATTGTGACTGTGACTTTGTTTTTGTGTTTTGACAGGTTTTAATAACGCTTGATCATTAGCCATTTGTTTGAGAACCCCTAACTTTGATTGTAAGAAATCCTGAAGTGGACCTAATGGATGTAATTGTGCTGAGACTGGCAACTTATTGATAAATTCTGCCCAATCTTTTCTGAGTAAGGGTGAAAAAAATGAAACAATGCGTGCCACGTCTTTACAAGAAACCATGTGTACTTGATCTAACATTTCTAGCTGTTGAAATATGGAATCAATTTTTCTGATCAATTGTACTTGCTCTTGATAATTATCTTCAGATGACACTGGTTTTAACTGGTTTATCTCTTCTAAAGCATTGGACACTGCCAATGGTACATTATCATAGTGTAGGCATAAAGCCTCCCATCTTATCATAAGCATTTTCCGAACCTGCTGAGATGTTGGAAATTTCTACATAAGCTAGACCACTTTTACAAGAGTTTTTTTAATCCACAGCCAAGGCTGTTTTATTTTGTACGGCTGGAATAACCATATTTTGCCAAATGTTTTTGAATTCTGGCCAGTCACTTCTGTGTCCTGAGAATTTAGGGATTTCCCTTTTTTTCAGTTGAATGGGTGAGTCTGAATTTTGAGTTACATTTCGTTTGCTATGTTGCTTATAAACTTGGATTGTATTGAGGTACGTTTTTTTCACCTGTTCATCGTATTCATGAAGATCCATCTCAGCAACAACTGTGAATTCAGTATCTGCATCTGTTTCTTCACATAACACCCTGTATTCGTTTGTTACTTCCAAATAATCCAGATATCTTTTCTCTAGTCTTTCCACTGCATCCTTTACCTCAAGTCCAACATCAATGGCTTGTTCCAAGGCCTTTGCTCCTATCTAAAGATATATATATATATATATATTGAAAGTAAAAGCGTTTTTCCTGTACGAGTATATATATATATATATATATATATATATATATATATATATATATATATGTGACAAAAAGAAATAAAAAACAGCACTTATTTTACCTCTAAAGTTTAAATCCCAGACAATGCATATTCTTTATTACAGCTGCTGGCCAGTCTTTTGCCAGGAACCAACAATGTTATTTCTGCAGTGGAGCACCAGACCATGGGAAAACAACACCATTAAGAGTATGTCTATGTATTATGATAACACTTTTAACAAAGACATAATCCACCTCAAAGTTACAATTTATGTTGTGATATTTTTGTGTCAGAAAAAAATGTCAAGAGCATTTACAGTTTTAATATGTTTTTCCATGATGTGTCTTGAATGGTAATGCCTCTAATTGTGATATTAATTAGGAAATGAGAAATCTACTGGTATCATATTATTTGTAACTTTGTACGTGTATTTATTTTTTCTCTTTCTCTTTTTTCTCTTTCTCTTTTTTTCCGGACATGAGGTTATAAGGGCTCTCCACAGAAACAGTTGATTCTCTTCTTTTCTTTTTTCCTTTTTTGTCTTCTGTCATTTATTTATTCATTGATTTTTATATTTGAAGTATAATGGAAATTATATATTGATTATAATTACCTGTAAACATTCTTATTTTCACTTAAATAATTTGCAATTTTCTTTGATTATGCCATCATGTCTATCTATTCATCCTACCCTTTATGGTTTTCTAAGATTATTATTATTTTAATTATGATTAATAACAACCACAGTAGTAATAATAATAATAATAGTAATTAAATGTTGTAAGGGTGCTTTCCCAGAGATTTAGATCGATCTAAAGATTAAGTTTTAGATCGACCTAACTCCCTGGGGGTTCACACTAAATTGCAGTCAGCCGAGCGGGCACCATAGTTAATTACCCCCTTACAGCTTTTAGTAGGCGGGACAGATGCTTAAGCCGGCCAAGCTGACAGTAATCTAGTGAGACTCCCCACAGGGATAGATCAATCTAAAAATCTATGGAAATGGGGTATAAGATGCCCACAATGGCCTGTGGCAGGCAAATGTGTGAATATCTACCTGTTTTCATTGATACCCCAAAATTACCTTCTAAATGGGAATGATATTTGAAAAGCATCCAAATTTTAATTTTAATTAACATTATTAACATTAAATATTTAGAAATAATGCAATTGAAGAGACCCACTTGAACAGTCTTTAGTTGGCTTGTTTTTTCTCAGTGTGTCACCATTCTAAGTTGATAGATGAGTAGATATCTTAGGTATCAATATAATTAGTTTCTTGATTGAAATTGATAAAACAGAAGCTTGTTTCAGAAAACCACAAAATTAAAGACAATGCTGCAGTCATCAGAGTTGGAATTCTTAATGGAAGCACATAATGGCCTCACTGCTAAAGTGGTACAGGAAACAGGTAACAGCTCTAATATAGTGTGTTGAAGTTATTGAGAAGTAATTTATAGATAAAATATTTGTAGACTGTCGCTGTTAAAATGACTTGCTTATATGTTGCTGTATTCTTTAGTAAATCTGTTTTAGAAGGGAGGATTTAAGAACAATTTATAATTTTAGATTCTAAGTTTTAATCTACACATAATGACATTGTATATAATGCTGAGACAATGTGGAGTGCAGTTTTAAAGAACTCTTCCTTATTATTATTAATAATATTATTATTATTATTATTAATAATAATAATAATAATAATAATAATAATAATAATATTATTATGATTTCAGGTATATGTATGACTTATCCCTCATCATTTTACAACAATCTCAGATGATATTTTAACACATACAAATTTTTATTTTGTAATGTGAGATCTTTTTTAAGATATCTAGCACATGCATATATCAACAAGTGAGAATATTGGTCAAAACCTATATACTGGTAAAGTAGTTTGGGCCAATATAACAGCTGAAGACTAATCACTATGTCCTCATGTCTGAAACAGCTTTAATCGATGAAAACGAAAACTTCATTTATTTTCAGATTATCTCATGCAAACACATTTAATTTTGGTGCTAAATCTCCTTATCAGTTGGTGCCGAGACTTTGAGAGTTGATTAAACAATGTTACATGATTTTAAAGCTCGAGTCCCTCATTCGATTTTGAATGTTAGTTATAATGGTATTTATGCACCACAGTAAGGGAAAGTTTTGAAATAAATTTGTTTGGTTAATCAGTGAAGTTCCTAAGATGCTTGAGAGTAAATGCAATGTACAAGAAAATCATATTGATAATCCAGGTGTTTCAAGCAGTATGTTTTTCTACAACTGCACGATCCCACAAATATAGTTAACAAAGAAATATTTGGATTGGCACGTTTTAATACTTCATACTGCTGACTGTAGGCCTGTTTGTCCACCATCAAGTTAATGTGTTGTTGTTAATAAGTACATTAATTTTTTTTTACTAGTATAGTTAATTGAAGTTGGAGAATGCATATCCTTGCCATGTAAAAAGTAAGTACCATATGTATGTTACTTCCATGGCAAGGATATGCATTCTCAGATTGAATCAAACCAACATCAGAGCCCCTTATTACATGTAATTAATTAAAAGTCCTCCTAGCCTTATCTGACCTGACCTTAGATCTAACTTGTTTAACTTGTACCAGCTACTGGTACATGTAGTAGACAGATAATGTCTGTTATAATTTATTGAAGGCTGATGCATAGACTGGACAACTAGAAGTAAAGGTGACGTTGATCCATTTGTCTGCTGACATTGTTTTCAAGTCATCTCACATAAGATTTCTCTAATGTACCTGTACTTTTCTTCTGAAATGTAGGTTTCCTTCAGACATCACCAGAATGTTAATATTAACCCAGTATTTCTTATGAATTTATCAGCTTTAGTCAGTCTGGAATATCATTCTGTTTTGTTAACTTTATTTCTTCATGCTATCATGAATTTATACAGGTTAACTTTCAAACGAAATGGATCAATATGATTGGTATCACTTCACAACAGTTTACACACCACATCATGGCTGCCATACCAGTATTCTTGCATATATGTTCATCTTGATTTTGGAGAAAAGTGTATTGATCTGTGTTAATTGTGCGCATCTTTCTGCTAGTGTACCTCTGGAGCAGGTTGCTTCCTTTGTAATTGTGATATTGTGTTATTTATGTGATAGTCACAATTGTATGTGCCGGTATGTACATGTAAACTGAATGTTTAAACATTAAATTCTTCCTATATATGTGCCATCTTTGCAACTTTCATAAACAATCAATTTGTAAACAAAATGCCATGTGAAATGGATCTGTGGTCTCAATTACTAAAAACAATTATTATAAACTAGAATATTTTATTTTTCATTAGGCTTTAAGGGCATTTGGGCAAGCGGACTTTCCATTTCTGCTCAGTGGTGCATCAGAGACAGCAATGAAGCCTCGTGGACCCAAGTTCTTGACTTGATAGAATTCATGAGTGATGCGACAGACATACCAATCTTGCTTGACGCTGACACTGGCTATGGCAACTTTAATAATGCAAGGAGACTAGTTCAGAAGTTGGAATCTAGGGCAATAGCAGGTTTATGATATTTTTAAGAAGAAATAATGCTTGTGTAAAAAGAACATGAGAGAATGAGGTTCATCACATGTACATGTACTCAGTAATTGTATGTCAGTCGATTAACTTTTTTCCTTTTATTATCTTTTCACCTTTTCCCCCTTCATTTACTCTTACTTGCATTAAAAATTATTTCTTTCATAAATGAATCCTTTCTTAACTGTCCTTTCGTAACTTATTGGTTTAAGTGTGATTGAGTGAGGTAACGATTTACTGCAATTAACCACATGTTAATTAAATTTTAGCAAGAAATTAATTTTTATGTAAAAGAATTATTAGAGGTATTTTAATTGAGTCCTACATGTATGTTGACTGTGTTACATGTTTCCCATTTAAAACAGGCCCGTAGCCAGCAATTTCAAAAGGGGGGTTCTTTTTTCTGAAAAAGTGGACCTTTTCCCATTAAAAGTTCTTGTACCTAGATCAAATTTTACCCAGAGTGGACCTTTTTCAGCAATAGGGGCGGTTCTTTCGAACCCCCCGAACCCCCCCTGGCTACGGGCCTGTAAAATGTCTGATATTCACTTAATAATATGTTAGAAAGGTTCAATTTTTGTGTAAACGGACCATTGATTATTGCATACTGGGGATGTGTGTGTATGCTCTGTATCTATGTAACAAGTATATCATGTTACTAGTAAACATATGAATTTTATATGATACAGGTGCCTGCATGGAAGACAAGGTCTTTCCAAAGACAAACTCACTTCATGAAGGTAGAATGCAACCACTGGCAGATATGGAAGAATTTGCATTAAAAATTAAGGTGGAATAATATTATTTTCATATTCATTAATAAGTAAAGGTTGTATTGATAAGGTGATAATTTTTCAAAGTTTTCCTAGTGTCTTGTTATTCGATCAGTAAAAGTAATTTAATGACTTATTACTCTATCTTTCTATGGAAAAGGCTTGTAAAGAAGTCCAAAAAGATCCAGACTTTTGCATAGTGGCCAGAGTAGAAGCTTTTATTGCAGGCTGGGGACTAGATGAGGCACTCCGCAGGGCAGAAACCTACAGAAATGCAGGTACTTTAGAGAAATGTCACTCTTGACATACCCATATTTTGTCAATCATGCATCCTCAAAACTTAAAACATTAAAGATTTGTTTAAGACTATTTTGTTATATATCTATTTGTCTCTTTTGTTATTTTATATAAATAGCATAAGACAGCATTTTTTAGTCTAGCTGTTTGATAACTGATAACTTGAAAAATGGAATTAAATGTGAACAGTTTTTAAAATCAGCATGGAACAAGTTCATTTTGTTAGTATGCACATGTATAAATGATATGCAATATCACAGGGGCTGATGCCATCTTGATGCACAGTAAGAAGAAAGATCCATCAGAAATTGAAGCTTTCATGAGGGCATGGAAAAATCAGGTGAATTTGTCAGTTAGACGTGGTTTAGAGTGCAGATTTCAAGTGCACACTTTTGAAATAATATATGCTTTAGTATGCGTGTACATGTGTGACTGCCAAAAAGAAATGAAATTTTTGAATGCTAAGTACTACATTTTAATATCTTTACCATAACAAGGTTGTTTTATTGGTGCTTTTTCACATCATTAGCTTTTGTTTATTTAGAGACGGTCAAACCTTCTTTTCCCAGTTTCATCTTTTAGTACTCTCTTATTCAGCTCAGTCTAAAGACAGAAATTGACTGTATTTAAATGTTTATGATGAAATGCAACAAATGTTATTGCAAAACCTGTTTTATAAACCAGATGTGAAGAATCTCAAAACAATGATCACTTCCAAAACAACTCGCAACTGCTGTTTAAGTAATGCACATGCTGGCAAATGATTTTCACCAGCCTGTATGCATGTCTACCAGCACTTAAATGGAAATAATGAAAAGGTCACTATAGTTAATTTACTAACCTGAGATGAAATTTAAAAAAAACTTGTACATGCTACATTGTAAAGTAAACCTAACAAACCAAAAGATGGACACTGAAGGAATGATATGACTATCCTGCAACCCCCTTCCCCCTTACATACACTATAACTTGGTTTACAAAAATAACCTCTCACTGACAGCCATAAAAAAACTAGAGAGAAAAGATGCCTGAAACTCCCACTTCAGTGTCAATATTGCCAGTGTTTTGTCTAAGTGTTGCATATGTATGTTGAATAAGTCAAATGTGCAATAATCGCTTTGATTATGTGGCACACAGTGTATTTTATATTAAAACTGCTTCCTAATGCCACACTTATTATGTACACTGACAGTACTACTGCTGTATTAAATAGCCGTGCCTTTAATATTTCATAGTGCCAATTCAAACTTACATGTATTTTTCATCTGTACCAATGCATGATAATGATTGAAATTGCAAATTGACACTCAGTACTTTTGCATAGACATTTTTTTCCTTGAAAATCAACCCATGCCTTTTTTGAAGGCTTTCTAGTTTATATTTACTGTTAATAGGTATATTAATTATATTTCAGGGTCCAGTCGTGATTGTACCAACCAACTATTACAGCACATCCACTGACTATTTTAATGACTTGGGCATTTCTATGGTCATATGGGCTAATCACAATTTAAGAGCAGCATTAACTGCGATAAAACACACATCGCAGCAGATTTATGAAGAGAAGTCATTGAAAAATGTAGAGCAAAAGGTAGTATGTATTTAAATGCAAACCATCTATAAGATATGCCATTTTGCAATTGACTTGACTGCCTAAGACTTAATTATAGTTACTAACCACAAACTGTTGTAAATAAAAGAAGAAATCTAGAGTACATTGTGTGACTGTTGAAGTCCAAAGTGTACGGATGAAAGCTNCTAGTTTCTTTATGCTATCATGAATTTATACAGGTTAACTTTCAAACGAAATGGATCAGTATGATTGGCATCACTTCACAACAATTTACACACCACATCATGGCTGCCATACCAGTATTCATACATGTGTTCATCTTAATTTTGGAGAAAAGTGTATTGATCTGTGTTAATTGTGCGCATCTTTCTGCTAGTGTACCTCTGGAGCAGGTTGCTTCCTTTAGTAATTGTGGTACTTTGTTATTCATGTGTTGGTATGTGCATGTAAACTGAATGTTAAACATCAGATTTCTTGTATGTGCTATATACATGTATGTAATGGTAGGGACATGTACATATGCATGGCATCTTTGTCACCTTTTCATAAATTGTGAATTTGTAAACAAAATACCATGTAATATGGATCTGTGGTCACAATTACTAAAGAAGTTATTATAAACTATAATATTTTATTTTTTATTAGGCTTTAAGGGCATTTGGGCAAGCGGACTTTCCATTTCTGCTCAGTGGTGCATCAGAGACAGCAATGAAGCCTCGTGGACCCAAGTTCTTGACTTGATAGAATTCATGAGTGATGCGACAGACATACCAATCTTGCTTGATGCTGACACTGGCTATGGCAACTTTAATAATGCAAGGAGACTAGTTCAGAAGTTGGAATCTAGGGCAATAGCAGGTTTATGATATTTTTAAGAAGAAATAACTAATGCTTGTGTAAAAAGAATATGAGTGAATGAGGTTTATCACATGAAAGTGATTAACTTTTTTCCTTTTATTATCTTTTCACCTTTTCCCCCTTCATTTACTCTTACTTGCATTACAAATTATTTCTTTCATATATGAATTGCCTGTCCTCTCTTAACTTACTGGTTTAAGTGTGATTGTGTGAGGTAACGATTTACTGCAATTATCCTCCTGTTAATTAAATTTTGACAAGAAATTAATTTTTATGTAAAAGAATTATTTGAGGTATTTTAATTGAGTCCTATGTTGACTGTGAGAAGTGAGAAGCAAATTTTTCTCAGGGACATTATTTTCATATTTAATGTATAGTAATGTGTATAATAATGTGACTTTCGTGTAATAAAAAATTGAATTAATAATTAGTATAATCTTTTCAGTTGATTGCAAATGGTATTACACGTGTTACATGTTTCCCATTTAAAATGTCTGATATTCACTTAATAATATGTTAGAAAGGTTCAATTTTTGTGTAAACGGACCATTGCTTATTGCATACTGGGGATGTGTGTGTGTATGCTCTGTATCTATATGTAACAAGTATATCATGTTACTAGTAAACATATGAATTTTATATGATACAGGTGCCTGCATGGAAGACAAGGTCTTTCCAAAGACAAACTCACTTCATGAAGGTAGAATGCAACCACTGGCAGATATGGAAGAATTTGCATTAAAAATTAAGGTGGAATAATATTATTTTCATATTCATTAATAAGTAAAGGTTGTATTGATAAGGTGATAATTTTTCAAAGTTTTCCTAGTGTCTTGTTATTCGATCAGTAAGAGTAATTTAATGACTTATTACTCTATCTTTCTATGGAAAAGGCTTGTAAAGAAGTCCAAAAAGATCCAGACTTTTGCATAGTGGCCAGAGTGGAAGCTTTTATTGCAGGCTGGGGACTAGATGAGGCACTCCGCAGGGCAGAAACCTACAGAAATGCAGGTACTTTAGAGAAATGTCACTCTTGACATACCCATATTTTGTCAATCATGCATCCTCAAAACTTAAAACATTAAAGATTTATTTAAGACTATTTTGTTATATATCTATTTGTCTCTTTTGTTATTTTATATAAATAGCATAAGACATCATTTTTTAGTCTAGCTGTTTGATAACTGATAACTGGAAAAATGGAATTAAATGTGAACAGTTTTTAAAATCAGCATGGAACAAGTTCATTTTGTTAGTATGCACATGTATAAATGATATGCAATATCACAGGAGCTGATGCCATCTTGATGCACAGTAAGAAGAAAGATCCATCAGAAATTGAAGCTTTCATGAGGGCATGGAAAAATCAGGTGAATTTGTCAGTTAGACGTGGTTTAGAGTGCAGATTTCAAGTGCACACTTTTGAAATAATATATGCTTTAGTATGCGTGTACATGTGTGACTGCCAAAAAGAAATGAAATTTTTGAATGCTAAGTACTACATTTTAATATCTTTACCATAACAAGGTTGTTTTATTGGTGCTTTTTCACATCACTAGCTTTTGTTTATTTAGAGACGGTCAAACCTTCTTTTCCCAGTTTCATCTTTTAGTACTCTCTTATTCAGCTCAGTCAAAAGACAGAAATTGACTGTATTTAAATGTTTATGATGAAATGCAACAAATGTTATTGCAAAACCTGTTTTATAAACCAGATGTGAAGAATCTCAAAACAATGATCACTTCCAAAACAACTCGCAACTGCTGTTTAAGTAATGCACATGCTGGCAAATGATTTTCACCAGCCTATATGCATGTCTACCAGCACTTAAATGGAAATAATGAAAAGGTCACTATAGTTAATTTACTAACCTGAGATGAAATTAAAAAAAAACTTGTACATATTACAATGTAAAGTAAACCTAACAAACCAAAAGATGGACACTGAAGGAATGATATGACTATCCTGCAACCCCCTTCCCCCTTACATATACTATAACTTGGTTTACAAAAATAACCTTTCACTGACAGCCATAAAAAATCTAGAGAGAAAAGATGCCTGAAACTCCCACTTCAGTGTCAATATTGCCATTGTTTTGTCTAAGTGTTGCATATGTATGTTGAATAAGTCAAATGTGCAATAATCGCTTTGATTATGTGGCACACAGTGTATTTTATATTAAAACTGCTTCCTAATGCCACACTTATTATGTACACTGACAGTACTACTGCTGTATTAAATAGCCGTGCCTTTAATATTTCATAGTGCCAATTCAAACTTACATGTATTTTTCATCTGTACCAGTGCATGATAATGATTGAAATTGCAAATTGACACTCAGTATTTTTGCATAGACATTTTTTTCCTTGAAAATCAACCCATGCCTTTTTTGAAGGCTTTCTAGTTTATATTTACTGAATGTTAATAGGTATATTAATTATATTTCAGGGTCCAGTCGTGATCGTACCAACCAACTATTATAGCACATCCACTGACTATTTTAATGACTTGGGCATTTCTATGGTCATATGGGCTAATCACAATTTAAGAGCAGCATTAACTGCGATAAAACACACATCTCAGCAGATTTATGAAGAGAAGTCATTGAAAAATGTAGAGCAAAAGGTAGTATGTATTTAAATGCAAACCATCTATAAGATATCCCATTTTGCAATTGACTTGACTGCCTAAGACTTAATTATAGCTACTAACCACAAACTGTTGTAAATAAAAGAAGAAATCTAGAGTACATTGTGTGATTGTTGAAGTCCAAAGTGTACGGATGAAAGCCTTCCAGATATGCTTTCAGCTAGATTGTGTAGAAATGGAACAGTTTTAAATTTCATTATGAAAAATTGTGATGGTTTTATGTAATTATCTTTTCTGGAAGACCTTCAAAATTTGTTATGCTATATGAAAAAAATGTTAGATGTATTAATTAAGACAGCTATGTTTTAAGGAATTACTTACACACAAATGGAACATTTGAGAATTGCGTTTATTAAACTGTATGTTGTGTGATTTCAATTTTTCAGATTGCATCTGTGAAAGACATCTTCAAACTTCAAAATGAAGATGAGCTAGTGGAGGCTGAAAAAAAGTACCTTCCTGCCCTTCCAAAAGGACAGCTGTAACAAACAGTAATTGTTTGCCTATCCATGATAAATCCATGTGGTTATTATTAAATCATATGAAGCAGAAGTACAGATTAAGATGAATACATTTGTTAAGTTTACAGTATAGGTCAGTAGGTAGCATTTGGAGGACAACGTGCCAGTCATGATGAAAACCCCTTTCTCTCTATATATATATAGTCATAGAAGAAGTTTAAAGTTTTTTCATTGTAACGTATGCATCCACCTGGGTGGATGAAAATGACAATATAATGTAATTTTAAATGAGTACACATTAAACCAATTAGAAGGTGTATGACTCCTAACTTATTAAAGACAATTGTTTAAGGCAATTTACTATTACTACTACTCAATTGCCAATAGGTGCAGCACTGTCTTCTAGATCGCTCTTAGCAAAAGCAAAAGGAGAGAAACTTAGCTAATGCAATGAGTGTTTCTTCCTCTTTGGATTTCAGTAAACTTCATCAATTGTTCTGAGGCCAAAGTTTGCATAATGTGTTGTAAATACCGGATACAATATAGTTTGCATAGGGGGCACATTCTGAGAAAGTGTTTTTCCTCGTCAGTTTTGTCTTTAGAGCAGTAACAGCATGTTCTGTTGGACCAAGGAGTGCTAGTATATCTGCCCGTTTCAATGTGGAGCTTATGTGCACTGGTGCAAAAACAACTTAGGCTTTTTCTATTTTCAGCATTGTGAACAACATCCAGAAAATTTTCTTTTTTAAATGTATTTTTGATTTGGCAATAGATTTAGATTTGTCCTCAAGTTCACTGTGCCAGTTTTGTATGATGCGTTTTTTTGAAGGTGCTTAAGAAGTTTTTGTGTGGATTCTGTTCTAACCAGATGCATGCATCTCCAAATTCATTTTCAAATAGGAGTTTCATGATACCTTCACTGCATGAGAGGTTATCATCTTTCAGATTTGACAAGCTTTTTGTTGAGAGTAATTTGAGAGTCATACGAGTGGGTTAATGTCTTTCCTTTCAGTGATTTTTCAGCCTCTAGCTATACTAGGCAATTATTTTAAAAAAATGTGGATGGGGCTATTGGCGTACATTTAGGACACATTCAGATTCACACATACTAGCTGGGGCAGTCCAACTATGTGGGGGGATTATCGCCAAAATGCAATCAATGGAATCAGCTTAATCAAAACATAATAGTTAATCACCCCCTAGCTGCTCAGACAATTACGTAAGCTGATTCCAGTGATTGCGGAGTTGGAATAGCCCATCTAGTATGTGAATCTGAATAAGTTGTTAGATCATTGGATTGGAATATCTGTAATTGAAGAGCGCTTTATCTTTTAAAAAGCGGCTTGAAAAAATTTAGCTGATACAGTGCACATTTTTTTAAATACTTATGTACACAATGACCTATGAATCACAAAAGGGCTCATAAACCATTTTCTGTGAATTGTAATGAGGTTTATCATTAATATTTATTCAAATAACATGTAATTCTAATTATGATGATTGATTTTAATTGAGGTTGTAGACCAACCATTGAATCTTATTTTTCATTGGGTCTATCATCTACAGTGAGCACAAAATTTTTAAGATTCTATTAAAATACAATTTTTTAGAAAAGCTATGAAGATGGAAGACAATTACCAGAGTGCTTGCTTTTCTTTCAGATATGTTAATTTGTTACATTAGATATAATGGTAATAATACATTCATCATATTCTTTTCCATATTTGCAAAAGAATTTATATTTTCTTGTTATTTGTTGGTTTCCAAGTTTTTATTTTATGAGACATTTCCAATAGAAGATGTTTGTATTTATAGTACATGTACCCTGGTAGCAAATAGTTAGCTTGATAAAAATGTCTACTCAGTCTGAAGATTTAACAATTTTCTATCAAGAGTTTGCAAAAATAAATAACAGTATGTACATTTGGGAGGATAAAAACTTACACAGCATTTCAGGGTAAAAAATAAAACAAAAGAAACTACAGTTTGCCATAAGATTCATCTTGAGAGTCAATTTATTTTGAGAACAAAGAAGAAAATGATGATTATATTAGATAACCATTTTAATTGAAAGTCTTGAAAGTTTGAGGAAGTGACTTTTTCCTTGGTATCAATATTAGTTTGCAATCCTACAACAGGTGACCACAGCTTTCACACCTTGGTTGGGCGTGGTCCTATTTCTGCCATTAAATGCTATGCAAAGGCCATTGCCATCACCCGGTGCTATAGGAAAAATAAAGAAATGACATGATTAATCATATGTCTGTTGTTTATCAATTGTGAAGTCTGTTAATTACATCATTCCTTATTTTCAACTGAAAGGTGTGAAGGCTATTATACAGAAGTGCACTGATCTTGAGTGATCTATTTATAATCAACGGTGAAAACTTTCAAATAATTGAAATTTGAAGTTGTGCCATGTCGATCTACTTTGTTATTTATTACCTGTGTATGCCCCAGCTGTTCCACCAAAATCATTGTAGACATTGCATCCTGTGATGGTATACCCAGCATCACAGCTGACAGAAACTTGATCACCCTGATTGTCTCCACTGCGCTCTGACATTTTGGTGACACACTCCAAGCCGCTTGCTTGACAACAGGCACCAGTCCCAACAGATCCTAGAAACATTCATGTGAAAAATATTCAAAACATTGTCTGAGATCTTACCTTGACTGATGGCATGATTTAATACTTCATTTTTATTTTAATTTGTGAATATCAAACATGGTTAATGAAGTAAAAGGTAATAGGCAACCGGTATATGTCACTACAGGACCAGATCCAGGATTATTTGAAGGGGGGTCCCAAATGACAGGTCTCAGATGCGAAGCCGACCATCGCCCCTTTGTTGGTGCCCAGAAAAACTTTTGGTAATTTGGTATAGTTAAGAATTTCAAGAGAGGAATAGTTTTGTGACATATTTTTCAGAAACTGAAGGGGGGTTAGGACACCCCTGACCCCCATCTACATCCGCCACTGGACTTCATGTACTAGCATGTCAGTAGCTTTTTGTTTTTGCTACTCCATGGGAATTTTTCATTTAAAATGTTGAATATATAGCGCCAAAACTGACCTCCGTTTTCCCCATCATTTTGTGCTATACACGATGAAGTATTCATATCAGGGAAAGATCCATCAAAGGTCATTCTGTAAGCAAGGCAAGCGCAACCTAAAATGGACAAAGCATGGGTGATAACATCATGTAGTTGCGTACAGACACCTGTAATATTTTTTATTCATTTTTTATTGAAAGTTTAAATGTTTGCTCAAGAGGAACTTGATGTTAGTCAATTTATTATTTTTTTTCTGAAGTGTCCATTACATCAAAATGCATGCCAGATAACAATAAAAACTAATATGAAAAAGAACAGATAAAAAGACTATAAAAATTGTTTGTTAACAATTGCACTGTATCTCATTTAAGTGCTAGTGTAAAGATAGCTGTTCTGTCACCTTTCTGTAATTTAAAGTGAGCATTTGTAAGTACCATTTATGGTTCTGGTGTTTAGACTTACCTGTTGGTACTTCGCCTGAGGGGCAAGGAATTGATATTTGTTCATTATCGCCGGTGCCTGAAGTTTGTGCTGGGGGGTAGGAGCACTGCAGGTCCACAGGTAGTTTACAGCAGCGGGCAATGGCTTGGACAGGGGCAGTGGAACCGGCACTGTTGATAGCCTTGCAAAAGCGTTCTTTGGTTGAGGAATCCCGCCCAAACCTTTCACCATCTCTATATTCTGATTTATCCTGCAATATTACATAACATTATATTGATTTTTTATGGTAAAGGGGTATGTTAACTGGGAATTGAATAAAACAGGCATATCTTTCTTTTAATTATTCACCTTATATTATCATTAATATGTTTTACTCTTATTTTTGTAGTTACAGTAAAAGCTAAACTAAAGATGTTCTGGTAATATATATTACTTTAATCTTTGTCAGACAAAGGCAATTTACTGAAAAATGGACAAAATATTTTCTAAATAATACTCACAATAGTTCTTGAGGAACATCCTGTCATGATTTCACCATCATCACATGGAACTGTCACAGTTTCCCCGTTACCAACTCCGGATTGTGCAGACCATCTGTTCACACAGCTCAGTCCTGACCCTGCTTGCAAGCTGACATTTGCACCTTCCTTTCCAACTGTGACCATCTTCTCCAGAACTGTCTCTCCATTGTGCAACACCTTTATGGTGTAGTCCCCCATGAAGGCTGGAGCATAGGAAAGGATTATATAGTCCAGGGATGGTTACACATTTTCAAACTTATAGGATCTATACTCTCATCACTAAAAGTGACTGTTATATATAGCTTATAAATACAAAAGATGCCATAAATAATGATAATAATGCCTTCATGATTAACTTGTGTAAGAAGTAACTATAAGCCTCTTGAGTTATCTAGACAAAATAAACATTTTAGGCCTATGTGTACAAAATCAAGACACATTATAATTTGAATAGTCTTCTGTTTTATATTTATTGAGTGAAGTGAACCTAGTTTGTGCCGCCCCCCCCCCGCCCCCCCAAATTTGGCAAATTACTGATTCACCAGTCCTGTGCTTCTTTATACACAGATCTAGAAAGAAACCTGTATTGCCCTCTTTAATCATGTAATTTATATTGAGAAAGTGAGAGGCAAATCAGAGAAATGAAAAAAAAAAACTAGTCTTACCCCTTACTGCCATGGTACTCAACTGGGAAGTCGGCTTGATAACTTTGTTAGTTCGCAATGTCTTCCTTAAAAGGTTTTGAACCCTGATCCCTGCATCATTCAACTGAATCAAAAAAAGAGAATTGATTAAATTACATTGGGTGATTAAAAAAGAAAAGAACCCAAACTTTAGAAGTATTAAGTATAGAGAGGATAGAATTATAATGTCCTAATTAAATCTAATGGTACAAATTGTAACAAAGTTGCTTTCATTTTTACAATTTGTTAACAGCACTGATACCCCAAGTAAAAAATGTTGTCCAGCGTATTTAGGCTACCCGCTCATATTGACTGATACAGTGGAAAACTATCATCAGAAGAAGAGGGGGGGGGGGCACAATTCACTACTAGTACCAGTATCTGACTAAGTGGCTGGATAAAACGTTGAGGCATATACGGTTTTCCGTAGTAGTAGTAGTAGTAGTAGTATCACATTCAACAAGCAGAAAAGCACTCCGACTGAGCAACTTTCACCAAGACAAATAATTAAGTCATAATTAATTTATTAATTTATGGATCATCACCAAAGTTTGATCCTTTCTTCCTTAGAACATATCTGAACTATCCTGAAAATTTAATGAAATTGGCCCCTTCTAATCCTGAAAATTTTATTATTAGTTGATTAATGAATTAATCAATGGACCGTCACCAAAATCTAAGCATTTCTTTCTTGGCCCATTTGTGACCTATCCTGTAAATAACATCAAAATGTGTACATTATTAATTGACAAATTAATTTCTTAATTAATCAATGGATCATCACTTTTAAAAATGTAATCAATCCTCCTTGGGCCATCTGTACCATATCCCGAAAATTTTATCAAAATCTGTTCCTTACTAATGATGTACACAGACAAACTCACAAACCCACTAACGATAACAAATATATACAAATCCATGGCACCGACAAATTGTCGTAGGCAATAATACTATTCAGCTGCAACAGAAAACATTACCTGGAAATCATTACCAAGCCCCCCTGCCAGATTTGTGTAATTCTTCCTCATATTTCCGTCATCGTGCCACAGCCATATTATGATTCCTTCCACCGCATGGTGACTGTACAGGTACGTCAGCACATCTGTATAGTAGTCTCCTCTGTCGTTTATATCGACAGCCGGTGTGTCCAGCTCCGTGATCCAAACTGGGAGACCAGTCGTGGCTAGTTTGTCAAGGTTTACCTTGGGATACAATGAAAAATAATTGAAAATAGTGTCTTTAATCAAATCAAAACATGTGTCGGTTTGCAATATGGAAAAATCAGTTTTGTTGCAAGGAATTCCTGAAACATAAATGTTAAAAGAAGGAATCTGTCGTACATTTTTCAATGCATGGAAATCATCACAAGTGAGGCTGGTGAGATATTTTCAATACCTTAATCCTTAGAATGTCTGGGTATCCAGTGTTTTTAAGATGGCCTTGTGTTCCAATACCATACAGAGGAAGACCTTTAGCCTTGTATTGCTCTGCCATGTCAACAAGGGCCTGGAAATTCAGGAAATAAGTCAGTGGCATATATCATCATAAACTAAACAAGAGCTTTCTGGACAGTGAAGCCCAGAAATCCGTGTGTTTTAGTGGACAATAACACACTAAAATGACCATGGGTCTACACTTACTAGAAAAAATTTTAAATATCTTTTTAAAAGTCCAAACAAATGGCCTCTATTAAATTACTCGAGATCATACCAAATGTTGATTTTTGTACTTACGTCCGTAGAAGCTCCTCCGTTTATTACGTTAAACTCGTTAAAAAACAGTTTCACGTCAGAGTCAATGACAGAGATATTCTGAAACATTTTCTCTGTAAGGAACCTGTCTCCAGTTTTTTGTTCGTACCAGTCTCCGTGTCCAGCGATGAATTCATTGTTTACATCCCAGTGGGCCAATCTATGTATACGAAATGTTTTCCATAAAAGTTAAAAATGTTAAAAGGCAGAGAATTTTTTTTAAGAATCAATTATTTTCTCCAAATGAGACACCTTATGAACACTTTAGTGTTCAACAATATTTTCACCATAAAATAAACTAAGCATCATGACACAATTCCAAATAAGGTGAATAGAACCTACGTCTGATTGCATATAAAATAGTTAACTTAAAAATGTCTCGAGAAAAATGTAACTATTAACAAGAGTGAAATCTAAACGCTTACCTCCCTTTAAATGCCTGAACGACCCCCTTTAACCGGTCGTCCACATGTTTTTTAACTTCTTCTGCTGACTTGTCTTTCAGCCACTCTGGAACATTTTTCGGAACACCCCAAAAAACATTGTGTCCTCGTATTTCTTTGCTGGAAGAGTTCAGAAAAAGTTAGCCACACCAATTAGTGGAACTAAGATATTCATAATCATCATCGATGAAATCTAATGACAACACTGTAATGCCAATGTCTTCCATTTAAATAGAGAAAAATGTAAGAAAATGTATGTAAGACATTTATTGAAATAACACTACTATCAGTCCAGTACCTCGATCAAACGATATCAGATATTCATCCTTACCCCTTTTCCACAAGCCAATCAACCGTTTGATTGGGTTTTTCGTAGTCCAGCAAATCCTTGCAATAAAAAAAAAATCACTGTATATAGTGACCGATTGCAGAATTGAACATTTGCTTTTGGTAATTTTCGTTAAAATTGTTTCAATTTTAACAGACTATATTTTTTAACTTCTTTTTCGTACCTCTTCCCGTTGCATTAACCTCCATTTCAAAGCGTTGGCTATCGTGATCCACTCAAACGTCTCGCTCACAAATTCACGGTACTTATTGTCGTTTTCATCAAGAATCCTGTCTGCCTTGACCATTGCCCCGATTGGAAATTTGCTTCTTACTTGATCTACCTGCAAGTGAAAATGACCTCCAAATTTTTAAGAAAAAAAAACATTTTTGTTTAGTTTTTTTTCGTTGTTAATAAAGATATCATTATGATTAACTTGTATGCAGGCTGCTGGATTAGTTGCCTTATAAAACTAGGTGTTGTCAATGGGTAGCCATGGCATATCCTCGCACCCAGGGGCTCCATCTCCAATGTCACAGTCTGGGTAATGTTTATTGATAATAAACATCAGCAATTTTTTCTTGTGTGGCTATTTAATTTAAGTATCGATGAAATTATTTTTATGTGAAAAGATAGTATCATAAAACCCCACGGACAGTCCCATCCCCAGTCAAACTATAATTCCTAAGGACCCATGCAGCACGATGCATTCCTGATGACAGGTCTATCAATCCCCGTCGATTCAACTTCCTCACCCAAATCTTTGGCAAATAAAACGGACCTGCGGACGTGCAAAAGTATCCACGGATGGGCGGGATAACATGATAACAAGAAAAATCCTAATCTTACCCTCACTTCTACGTCACTTAATTCGTATTCATCTCCTATGAACACTCTGAAAACAAAATAAATGAATAAATAAATATTCAACAAATTCTTATGAATATTTTTAATACAATATTTGGAAGCTTCTTCGTATCGGGAAACGAAAAGAAGTGTACAATAATTTCCTATTTTACGACCACATTGTCTACTACAATTGATTTCATGTAATAAAAGCCTTACTCGAGGTTAATATCAGCCATTCTGATTTGCTGAATTGTTTCGTTAGCTTCTTCTTTCCAATTATCACTCATTTCTGGAATTAACTTCAGAGAGACGCTGTCAAGTAAGAAGGACACTGACGGGCCCGGGCCTTTGAAATAGATTTTTAAGTCATCTATGTCTGAAAGGATGGATTAAAAAGTTCAGTTATCACTTTAAGTATAAAATCATAGTTCATTAATTGACGTAACGGTGCATTGTTTTATACATGGACGGGAAAGAAGAAATTGATTTTCACATCACAGAGCTAGACAGAATTTATTTGTCTGTCTTTTCTTGCACACATGGGTAAATATGGCATTAATTTACACAACTATTTATACCGAGGTTAAGTGACAAATGACCGACTTTACCTTTCTCAGGTGCCCTGAACACGCCTCCAAGTTTCTTCCAACCTTCTGCCGTTGTCATATAAGGGCCATTGCCGATTTTTCTACTTTCTTTTGTTCCTTTAAATCAGAAAATGGTTGCACAATTAAGAGATAAAAATGCAAGCGTTGTCTATGTAATGTATTGCAATAGCAAACGCAATGAACGTCACAACTAACACACTTGTATCTGTACATGAACGATGTGATCAGATGACCAGTTGCATTAATAACAACTTACCATCTGTGTGGGTGATCTTTGTAAACAGCTCTAATCTAGTATGAACCGACCCCTCTTCGTCAGTCAGCAGCTTGACATAGGATTCGGCCCCATAGAAAGCATTCCTAGTAACATTTACTGTTTGATGTGGTCCAGCACTTTCATCTGCCCTGTGTTAGCATTTAAAAAATATACAGAATAAATGGGTGGCAATAAACCGCACGGCATTGATCCGATACTGAAATAAATATAGCGCTAGACATGCCACACAAGTCCTTCTTACGAAAATTCGAGTTCGCATACAGCCTGTAAAGCCTGGGTCCCAACTCCACACACGATTTTTAGGACGTTTTTTTTTTTTTTTTTTTTTTTTAGGTTCCTCTCGTCTGGCTGGGCGTAGCTAGATCGCAGGGAACGAATCAAGTAATTGGTGATTGCAAGGAGTGCGCTTGAAGAAAATGCGTGAAAAGTACGTGAGAAGCACAAGCTCCGCACGTCAGAGGTATCTGCTGCGCCTGACGGGCTTTTGCAAGTGTCCCGCGCGCCCCGTGCATTCTAAGTACAAGCATCGTGCACTACGTACGTTATCCGTACTAAGAGTACGAGCAACGCCAGGGAAACGCAAGGGCAACGCAAGTGAACATAGGGCAGTCTTGCTGACTTCCTACGGTTGTTGCTCGTCCTTTGCACGCGAGTATTGCGTGTTGAGATGTTTTTGGGAGGGTTAAAGAACAGTGCATGTTTAAGGAGATCAATATATCCGCAGCACTGGTCAAAGATGTTGTCTTTTAAAGCATTTTTCAAACTAGAAATCCGAGGCTGAAAAGGATGCTTTTTCGTGCAAGCTCCTCCTTTTAAACCCACGGTCCATGCTCAAGGAGTGACCACTACTCACTCAACATGCACGAGCTCCGGTGGTCTACACGGTGGGCGCGTGGAAGTGTGGAGTGAGCACGGAGTGAGCAAGAAATAAGTACGTGTATCGTGTGCCTTAACCACGTGCATCGCACGAATCGTAGCCACCCAATCGCAGTGGGGAAAAAAGAATTTCCTCGCGTGTCCCGTACGACAAGCAAACGTGTTCCATTTTTTATTTTATTTTATTTTATTTTATTATTATTATTATTATTATTTTTTATTATTATTTTTTTTTTTTTTGAGATTTCGTAGACCGCACGCAGCGGCTGTTGATCATGTCGAAAATTTTCCACGTGGTGTCTACGCGGTGTCTAAAAGCCGCACGATGGACGCGTTCCTCACGCACGAAATCCCAAGTTTTCCCCATTTTTTTGGTCCGTAGATCACACGTAGCAGCCGTACGTTGGGTTGTGACCCAGGCTTAAGTACATACGGAGGATGTTGGACATGTCTAGGAAATTCTACGAATTCTTGGCGAACAGCGAAACGCAAGTGTAACTTGCTCACCTCGCAAGGAGTTTGCAAGGAGTTAGCAATTAAGATGTGCGATTTTTAAGGTACCATGGGGAAAAAAGCGTGATCTCAGACGCACGTCGCAAGCAATGAAGGAGCTTGTGCCCCTTGCGTGTTGAATACGGCGCACACCCTCTCAACTTGCGAACAAAATCTAACGCACGGAGGGAGTGCGTCACAAGTGCGACACCCCCACTAAAATCATCTAGATCAACAAGTTTCTTTACATATTCAACGCCTTACACGCACTTTATCCTAAGAAATACGGAAATAATAATCGCAAGCAATCGCAACAGCTGACGCTCTTAGTGTTATGGCATATGTCTTTCAGGTGACGGTGTATCATCTCACACGAACGAAGCCAGTTTCTGTATTTAACGACTAGTCAGCCAAGCTGGCAAATACACATGAAGATACACTTAGACATCTAGTCCTAACTAATCGCACATGCTGATTTTTTAATTTGGCCTGCCTTTTAATCAATTAAATTTTAAGTTAAACAAACAAGATTCGCATAAACATTGCGATATACTGTATATGAAAAAATATTCGTGAAAACAAACCGATGATGGTGACTTTCATAATCAACCTGTCGTTTTTATCATATGAAGCTCCTTACTGAATCTTAAGTAAAACAAAAATACGATTTCTCACTTACGAGGCGAACGACGCATTCATGAATAAAAATCAGTAAAAATTCAATAACCTTTGTAAAAACAATCCGATCATGCTGATTTTTGCACTGATTCCTGCATTCTACATTTTATTGAGTAAATTAAAGGAAAACAAATTACCTTTTGGCAGTTATAAGGTGAACAAATGTGTAAGACAGAGGAAAGGGACGGCGACAGTGAAGGCAAATGGACAGAAACAAGTTATCAGAACATTTACTTAAAATTAAACTGACTCTTTCGAGTTAAATTTCTCACTACCAGCGCTCTCGCATTTATTATTACCTCCGCCAAGGAGGTTATGATTTCACCCCTGTCTGTCTTTCTGTCTGTTTGTCATCAACATAACTCCAAAAGTTATGGACCGGTTTTGATGAAATTTTCAGGGCAGGTGGGAAATGGGTTAACTTAGCAGTGATTTGTTTTTGGTGGTGATCCGGATCAATAATTAATCAATAATCAATAATAATAAAAAATCGCTGCCTTGGCGGAGGTCTGCGTTCTAGGAGTGCTTTTCTAGTTATAGTAAGGGTTAATACGCCGCTTTCACATTTATCGCCTACTATGCGGATGTAATATATCTGTTTCGGTTTTGGCAAGTTCTTCACATTTTCATTTTTCACAAGGGCATAGGCCTAACATAACTGATCATTAATATTAAATATTAAATGCTGGCATATAGTAATCACGAAGTGGTATAAGCAGAAACGCAGTTATAAACAAAAACATACAGTAGTTGACAGTCTACTTGTCAGTCTCAGTGCAAAAATACTTAGTAAAAATTAAAAATTCTATAGACCTCGTGTCGAAGATTGCAAATTAATGACTTCTCCTTTCGGTATTACTTAAAGTAGCCTCTATTAAATTACCCTGTCATTCAGGGCCCCGTAACATGTCGCTTTCAGCAGATATTTCACATGCACTGTCTCCCAGTGACATAACCCTCTTTACGTCTTTTGGTCAATTTATACGTTTATAATTTTCCATCCTTGATTGCTTCTTATACAGGTTTTGGGTTTGTAAAGTCACTTAGGCAGGTACTAAGCTTTTCTAATAAAAGCCAATGCTCAGTATTCAGTAGTGGATATTACAGTTGTTTAGGCCTACTTATTGGCTCACACTTATGGATATTATAATACTAATGAATTTTGTATGACTACATTTATGTAGAACTTATAATTACTTTGTTTTGAATAAAAATGTTCTCTATACAGTATATACACAGCTATACGATCACTCTATCATCATAGAGACACTGCGGAGGCACTGCAAATCTAACTATTAAACCGCGTGGTATAGTTTTAACCAAATTTACAAATAGGCGTTTAAAGCTAAAAACAGTTCTATGTCATTTAAGGATGTCTTTTTAAAGATCCTAGAACCCCATGTTATTTACGGTTCTGCGAGAAAAATACAAGGGCCACAGATTGATTTTTCACTAGATATTCACAGATGTCTTTAGATAAAGAGACGGCCATTCTGTTCTCTGAGAAATGAGGAAAGTGTGCCTATAATATCTGCCATCCTGCTAGAGGGTACGAGAAAAACAAGTATACGTGTTTTTAATTAAAAAGAAAAAGCTAACAATTTTTCTGTCTACACAATGTTTAAGCCACATCAAATGCACATACCTGTTTTCCACTTTCAGTGCATATAATCCTCCGTGACTGTCTTGTACACGTGCCATGTCGCAATTTGTACAGTCCCAAAACGCCGTGTACCCTTCCTCTTCGAATCCGCCATGCTGTATGAGTTCTTCAGCAAAAATATATGCATGCATAAAAACTAACACAACTAATGTACGAACAATTGTCATGTTTTCAGCTTTAATGGGAGCACAACTAGTAACTGTGTAGCTCAGAGCTTGAGTGAGAGTTACATGTATATTTTATTCTTTAATACACGCAGAGAGAGAGGAGTGATTACTTACGTTGTGATATCCTGATCCCGATTTATGATTGGCTAACTCGGGGAGAGGGGAAGGCTGAGGCGTAGAGAGTGATTTCACGACATTGGCCGATTTAAAAATTTTGCTGAAAGGTCATTCCTAAACTTTTTACAAGAGTGGATGATACCGGTTTAAAAATAACTTGAGGAAACAAGATGGAACTTCAAGGAATCTTAATAACCTTGATAAATACTAGAGATGTTATGTGGCCGTGGCGAAATACGTTGTATTCAATTTTAGGGGTGTTTATCTGTGAAATGTAAGTACTTTTTCTCGGTATGTGTGTCAAATCATACACTGTCACCTGCACGCGACGCATGCCTGCAACACCTGTCTCGCTGACGCTCGAGGTGGCATCTCAAACCTATCACAAATTAGCGAAACCAAATTTACAAACACCTGTGCACAGGTGCGGGCACAGTGGTGTGATGATAACTGATTTGGACTGGGCTCGGTCAGTTAACGTGTAATTTAACTAAGTATTACTATGTATTGACAGGGAATCTCTTCTACTCAGCTTACACAGTCACCGTTTGAATCGCAGACGTCGCGTTTTAAGTACCTGAGGCGTTACTGAAGAACCTTCTTCGGACATTTATTTAGTCCACTTCCAAGACCTATACAATTAAGAAGTTTTTGGCTAGTTTTTAAAGAATCTGAGTCTGTAGCATCAATCGTGGACAAGTTAAAACAATATATGAAGGCTTAGTCTACCAAAATTAGTTCATTTTCCAACTATCTCGAAGGGGAAGGGACGCAACGATGAAAATACTGTTTCGCTTTGTTTGGCAGCTCTATTACTCGGCTGCATGTACTGTAAATACTGCACAGACATTGAACTACTTCTTGGTTGTGGCATGTTTCGGACGTTAAACTGCATTTTTAGAGAGAAGGGAGAGTAGGGGGTACATCGGGAACTAGGGAACTAGAGAACAGTCAGGGGAGAAGGGCATCGTTCCCTCTGTGTCTCCCTTTCGGGCCCGGGGTTCACCGTCTGTGCTATATTGGAGGAAATTAGGAATTTAAATTGGATGCATTTGACACTTTCTACATGTATAGTTCAGGAGAAAAACTTGGCCTACCACAACGGTAATTCAATTACTTTGTTCACAGCAACACTTCGTACATTTTGACAGTTTACATGGGTGAACATGGTTTATTCCATTGTCAAAATTTGATTTCTGTTTTTTTTTTACGGAAGTTGTACTAATGAGGAAAATGAGAAGGTTCTGACCATGTTTCAGCACGGTGTTTCAAAGGAATCTTTGCCTTCCGTTGCCCAGATAAAAGTACGCATCCAGTAAAAACAAAGNGCCTACTACAAGCTTTAAGGGGTAATTAACTTTCGTGTCCGCCCGGCTGACAGCTATTTAGCGTGAACCCCCAGGGGGTTAGGTCGATCCAATGTAGGTCGATCTAATCTATGAGAATGGGGTGAAAGATTCATTGAAAATGTAGTGCCTATTGGGTGTTTTCGTATCTTTAATGAAGAAAGTTTTTGAAATCAATAATCGTGCCCATATGATCATTTAAAAGGGTTAAATTTTATTTCATGTAAATTCTGAGTTTAATGAAACATGGTCAGACTAGGTCCATTTTCATATTTGCATCGGACCTTCGTCAAATTTAACAAAATAGAATGCATTCGTCTGTATATTCTGTTTTAACATAGATGCAGTAAACGAAGGCTTGATCTACTGTTAAAAACATACCCGGATAGCCATTAAGTTTCTAATGAAAATTATACTTTAGTCGTTTTGGATGCTGGCACTTTATGCTGCTGTGTTTTGAAATCCCCACCATAACGCTGTCGATTAATTGCACTCAAATAGCAAATTTTATTTAGTTCCATTTGAAGTACGTTTTTCAAATGCATTAGTCACCACATGAGTGGTAGACAGACGCTGACATTTTAATGTTTGTGTACCAGTAGGTAACAGAAATAAAGACAACAAACAAATTAAACCATAAAGATACTTATGGTTTACTTGCCCAGAAAAGTTTTGGTTTCCATTTTCTCATCATTCTCTCAATATCACCTCTAGCAAATTCATTCTGAGAGTAAAGAGAGTTAAAAATAAACGAAAGTTAAAATAAGTGATATTACTGGTCAATATTGTCTTTTTCCTCGTTCGTGAGTAGTCGTTTTCTTTGCTCAAGGAAGTGAGGAAGTGACTCTCTGGTTGAGATGTTCAGTTCTTGGCATCAGTATTTGCAATTCTACAACATGTGGCTACAGCTTTCACGCCTTGGTTGGACATGGTCCGGCGTCTGCCGTTTAATGCTATACAGTACTCACTGCCACCCCAGGAGGCTTAAAGGTAAAAGAATTACAGATCACAAAATCATTGATCTACATTTTATCAACTGCATTAGCTTTCAAACATGCTTATTTCAAATGAAACAAATGAAATGAAACTGAAATGTTGATAGGCCTTTCTTTTCTTTATGGTAACAATATAAGTTTAAAACAAACTTGCAACAGTGTGATCAAGTTTGCATTATATGTGTCCTTTTTTAGAGGTGCATACCTGTATATGCCCCTGCTGTTCCCCCAAAATCATTGTAGACATTGCATCCTGTGATGGTATACCCAGCTTCACAACTGATAAAAATTTTGTCACCAAGATTGCCTCCACTGCGCTCCGATATTTTGGTGACACACTCCAGTCCACTTGCTTGACAACAGGCACCAGTCCCATAAGATCCTAAAAATAAATTAAGATGGAAAATATGTGTATGCTTCCACTGCTACCATTATTTGTCTGGAAGTGAATTTACCCCTAAGAGTGATTCGCAGACACAGTTTATATAGATAAAGTGTTATATAAAAGTTGTATATTTAACCTTACCTTATATTTCAACAAAACATTCAACAGTGTCGTCTCATACATTTGCGGTTAGTTTGAATTTTTCTCTACTCTGTTATTCCAAAAAGTTTATTTTACATAGTAGAATATAAAACCAACCTCCGCGAATTCCATCATTTTGAGCAACACACGATGAGGCACTCATATCGGGGAATGATCCATCAAAGGCCATATTGTAAGCAAGGCAAGTGCAACCTAAAATTAGCAAATCATGAATGGATTGATAAGACCACCTACTCACAAAAAATTAAAATGAGTTGTTTTTATTAATTCTTTCATTTGTCTAAAATCAGTGACGGTAATTGTATTCTTCAGATCGATTGATAATGAAAACGTATATTTCCCTGGGGCCCGAGCTTCAGATTTAATGCGTGTCAGATTCTATTCTTCATTTTTAAATCGACACATCAATATGGCACTTATTCTATAAGCGGGTATATACTAATATATGCATGGAAAATGAGGAAAATAGCTCTCATCGGAACTGAAATCCAGGTTAATGTATTCCAGATAATATAGACTATATCATATACGTAAACCCACCTGTTGGTATTTTTCCTGTGGGGCAAGGAATTGATATTTGTTCGTTCTCGCCTGTGCCCGAGGCCTGTGCCGGGGGGTAGGAGCACTGCAGGTCCACAGGTAGTTTACAGCAGCGGGCAATGGCTTGGACAGAGGCAGTGGAACCAGCACTGTTGATTGCCTTGCAAATGCGTTTTTTGGTTGAGGAATTCCATCCAAACCTTTCGCCGTCTCTGTATTCTGATTTATCCTGCAATTTCACGTAAACTGATGTAATATAATTTATCTTAGTAAAATGATCTATCATGATTCACATGTTTTTCTTTATATCTATTTTTCTTTTTAATATTTTTTGGCTTTTGTTTTTTTTTTCTTTTCATGCGAGAGCACCAACATAGTTCAGACAAAAGCACTGTAATTCTTTTGATTAATGGTCAAATACTGTAATTCTTTTGATTAATGGTCAAATTTTTTGTATACAAAACTCACAATAGCTCTTGAGGAACATCCTGTCATGATTTCACCATCAGCACATGGAACTGTAATAGTTTCCCCGTTACCAATGCCGGATTTTGCAGACCATCTACTGACACAACTTAGACCTGACCCTGCTTGCAAGTTGACAGTTGCACCTTCCTTTCCAACTGAGACCTTTTTCTCCAAAACCGCTACTCCATTGTGCAACACCTTTATGGTATAGTCCCCCATGAACCCTATAATATAAAAATTGGCACGTTCTTTGTTTGCAAAAGACTTACTTTATTCTAAACCAGAATAGCACTCAGTAAGCGCAGACCTTGACCAAGACAGATAATTAACTAAAAATTTACCATTGATTAATTTCTGACCTATCCCAAAAATGTCACATTACCCCTAAGAGCCAGGGAAGAGAACTGAGATGTCGGCTTGATAACTTCCTTCGTTCGCCATGTCTTCTTTATCAATTGCTGGATCCTGTTCCCCGCCTCATTGACCTGATTAACAGCAGAGTTTAGTAAATAAAATTAGGAAGTTAAATGCGAGGGGATATGCCATGTTCAACAGTAGTTGTGAGATAGCAGACTGAAACGACCCTCTACCAGGGCGACAGATTGATTTTCCACAGGTATTTACAGATATGTCTCAAGATAAATAGACAGTCATTTTGGACTGATGTTGCCTCGGCAAAAAATGTCCATAATAATAACTGCGACCCTGGTAGAGGGTAGACTGAAACTACGTTACCTGAAAATCGTCTCCGAGTCCAGCCGCCAGATTTGTGTCCTCCCTCCACGGTCTTCCGTTATCGTGCCACACCCAAAGCATTATCCCCTCAACTGCAGGGTGACTGAACAGGTACGTCAGCACATCCTCATAATAGTCTCCCCTGTCGTTAATATCGGCGGCCTCTATGTCCAGCTCTGTGATCCAAACTGGGAGACCAGTCGTGGCTAGTTTGTCCAAGTTTTCCTATCAATGTAATGTTAGTAGTACATGTAATTCAGTGCCATAATGGAAGCCGTGTAAAATTTGAGAAACCAACGTTTGACATATGAAATTATAAAAAGGCATTTGAATGGAGCCTAGTCTGAATTTCCGTACAAAAAAACTTGTCAGCACGACTGTTACAAAACTCTATGGCATAATAAATATCGTTACTACCTTAATTTTCAAAATGTCTGGCGGTCCGGGTTTAAGATGTCCCTGTACTCCGATACCATGCAGAGGAAGTCCTTTAGACTTGTACAGTTCTACCATGTCGACATATGCCTGAAAAGTATTCAACGCGGCACCGTTTATCGAATTCACTTGTGTCACATTAGTAGTGATTTTACCAGTATGTGTGTATTGTTGACAATTTGCCGTTAAAAAAAGGACTCATGCGTAAAATGTATATCAGTAATTGAAGCTTAAAGAATGAATCAATTGACCACTTACGTCGGTGGTAGTCCCGCTGCTGATTACGTTAAACTCGTTAAAAAATAGTTTCACGTCAGGGTCAATGGCAGAAATGTTCTGAAACATGGTCTCTGTGAGAAACCTGTCTCCAGTGTTTTGTTCAAACCAGTCTCCATGTCCAGCGATGATCTCATTGTTCACATCCCAGTGACTCAAACTGCGTAGATGGAATATAAATAACGAAAGTTTTTAACATTTACAAACGGATTAGACATTTCTTCTTCGATTAAACGATTTTTCTAAGGAACGATTGTTTAAATTAAATTGCATTAAATTCAAAATTGAATTTACTCCTTAATCAATTAATAGTGTAGCGCCCACTTGGAACACAAAAAAGATAGAACGCCAATTCTTATAACCAATAAATAACAAAATAAATAAATAATAATAATAATAACAAATTGCGATGGCACTCACCTCCCTTTAAACGCAGAGACGACCCCTTTAACCCGAGTGTCTACCTCTGCCTTAACCTCCTCTGCTGACATATCTTTAAGCCAGTATGGAACATTTTTCTCCACACCCCAAACGACATTATGTCCTCGTATCTTCTTGCTGGAATAACAAATAACCTTATTAACAACAACAAAAAATGTCAATAATAGATTGGAATTAATTATCTTTTTGTTTTCATGGTGCCGTTGTCTAAAAGGAGAATTTTACTAAGGTACATACACCACATAAACAAAAAACTATATTTGGTTTATTTATTTTTGTAAGTTTTTTGTACGTTAAATCGAGAAACAAATACATGGCTCAAGGGTGAAAACAATTGATCTTACCCCATCTTCAAGAGCTCGGCGACTGTTTGTGTGGGTGTTTCGTAATCAAGGGAATCCTGGCAAAAGAAATAAGGTTTAATTATTACTGCAGGACAAAGCTTATTATTTAAGGGTATTTCAATTTTGTTCAGGCGAAAAAGACATTGAGCATGCCATCGGTACAGAAATAAGCCTCTAGTATATGAAAGATATATCTTTGTTTTCTGTCAGTTGTACTCCTCTTTGACTTAATTATTTTTGGTATTGCCAACCTTATGCCACTGCATCATCCTCCATTTCATTGCGTTTGATATGGTGGTCCAGTCCCACATCTCACTCACAAAGTCACGATACTTTTGCTCATTTTCACCGAGAATAAGATCTGCTTTGACCATAGCACCAAATGGAAACTCACTGCTTTCTTGTTGCACCTGCAGGAGATGAACAATCATTTGATGTTCCTAACGGATACGTTCAAGTTTTTTTTTTCTATTACCAAGACTAACTTTACCATTGACAGCGACTTTCATAATTTCCTTGAATATTGCAATAAAATTTCAAGAAGGTCAAAGATTCCTCGTACCTGAATTTCTGTGTCATTTAAATGGTATTCATCCCCAATGAACGTACTGAAATAAGAAAAAGAGTGTCAAAAAACCTCTTTTGTGTTAATTATAAAGTTTTTATTTCTGTGTCATAATTTGCTAAGAAATACTCAAAACAACTGCTAAATAATTCAAATAATATCACGATAACTAATAAAATAATCACAATCGCCATTAAAATCATAACCATACTCGAGGATGATATCAGCCATTCTGTTTTGCTGGATTTTTTCCTCGGCTTCATCTTTCCAAGTGTCACTCATTTCTGGGATCAGCTTTATAGATACGCTGTCAACGAGGAAGGACACAGCCGGATCAGGGCCTCTGAAGTAGATAGCAAAGTACTCCACATCTGAAAGGAAGGGTAAAGAAAACATGTGACTAAATTTCCAACCTTGACACTGAAGTACCAGTAGGACTACATTATGCGTGAAACTATGGATAGTTTCGAGTAGAATTTGAGTAAAGTAAGGAAAAAATATTTTTGTCGTGAATAGTAGCAGCGCTATAGCAATATGAATCAGTCAGGTAGTAGGGGCGAGTATATGCCACTGTGCTGTGAAATGACTAATAATGTATAACAATATAACGAAAAATCCAATAATTATCTAATTCTCGTTAGTTGGCTGTACCTTGGTCAGGTGCCCTGAACGAGCCTCCAACTTTTTTCCAGCCATCTGCCGTTGTCAAGTATGGACCGTTTCCAATCTTGTGCCATCTTTTAGTCCCTTTACATGAAAAAGTTGGTTTTATTTTTAAAGAAAAAAAAAGAAAAAAAAAGAATGGTAATTACCAATGGTGTGGTGAAAGTAGGATTTGAATACAGGTTTACTCTAATTGTGTTAGATGTGACGTAAACAGGTAGCACTGTACTTCTCCATCACATTTTATAGGTTTTCACACCTAAATCAATCACACTGATTTTCTAAACAGAATGAGGTTCACACATATAAAACCACAGCCAACAGACTCCACAGAGAACAAATAAAAACAATTTCACACTATAGTAGCATAAAGAACGGTAACTGAAAGTGCATGTTTGATAGGGGGTAGTAAACCCGGTCATGATGGAAGTTACTTCAAATCTTACCGTCTGTGAAGATGATATTTCTCCACACCTCTACCCTGGTATGAACTGATCCCTCTTCGTCATTCAATAACTTGACATAGGACTCGACTTCATAAAATGCATTTTTGGTAACACTTAGTGCTTGGCGGGGTCCAGCATATTCAGCTACCCTGTTATAAAATTCATATAAACTTCAAGATGGCTTTGTTCAATATGCATCAAATAAAGATAAGATACTATTATATCGACAACTGGCATGTTTATTTTGAAATGCTTCATATCAAACAACAATAATTTGAAAAAAAAGGAGAAAACGGAGGCACTACGGTGACATGAATACGTCCGGTTAATCAATATGGCACCTGGCTTTTGCAATTTTGCCGACAAGATTATAATCGAAAGAAATGATAAAACTTTTTGAAATCTGTTTGTCAAAAAGTGGCTCAGTGGTTACTATGGGATGGTCACTTTGCACTCCAAAGACCCCACTATTACTAGTGACGTCCAGTGTTATTGGACAATTTATTTTGATCCAGTGATAAGACACGGGCACTGCATTAAAAAAGTAAAATATATGAATTATTTTATTTAAATACTAATTTAACTACGCCATTAGGTTTTAGAGATAGAAATCAAATTATCTGAAGTGTGACAATGGCGAATAGAGGTCCCGGTAGGTACACAGAAACTACGTCAACCATGTCTATCGAGAAAAAACCATTACTTGACGTCCACTTATGAAATAAAATCTTGCTACATCTTTACGGTGGCGTCACTTCGTTGATATATCCTTTACGGCTGATACACAAACCAGCGATCATGCTTTTACCACGTGCAAGTGATGGAAATGTGGCCGATGTCGTTATCAAAACCCTTATACATTTTTCCTGTCGCCATTGCACGATAAACTCTCGTCTTCAATTAAGTGTCTGAAAATATATTTCGGAACACACTCACGATATGCGTGTTCATATGTACATTTTGTTACAAACGCGTCCATCTTCCCTGTTGTATCCTAGAGCGATTCGTCACCTAAAAGCACCCTACCTCCAGTCCTGTTCTCTGTCTTCTTTCGTGAGAGATCAAATATTTGTCAGAATTAAATTAGTTAATAACTCAATAGTATAGGTTTGCTTCGAACAAGCCGATGGAGTGATATGAAGGGAGGGGAGGGGGGAGGGTGCACTTCAAAATTAAAGGTTTTTAATGTGTCTACATAGTTCTCTCGAGGAGCCGAGCCGCACATATACAGCGCATTCAAAGCTGACGCGAGAACTTTCAGAAGATCCCATTTTAAATTTTACGCCAGTGTTTTCGTACGTTAAATTGATAATTTATTTCTTTAAGAAGTTTGATATTTTATACGTACACATACACCTTGTTACTGATTTGCGTCCCAAGAAACATACCACATCCTGGAATTCCTGGTATTTGCACTTTTTTAAATAAAATTTCCTACATGTACCATATTCACAAAACGAGCCATCACATCAAACAGTTGTGCTAGGAACATTGACCTCAGTTTCCGTATTTCTTCTGGGACCAAGGTACATATCAAACTTCACATCAGACATGTACAACTTAAACATATTTATCAGTGTAACACGGTTTAATTTCACAACGTGAGAAAATATATTCTCAAATACCAAAATCTTTTTAGTGTCTTGAAGAACATATTGCGTTCATTTCTGACTTATCCATATATAGGCTTTATTTAAAGCAGATTCTGTATTCTTAAGACTGCGGGTGGAGCAGGGTAGTTTTAGTTAATTACTGTCACCGAACAGTATTTACATTTTTATTGAGTTGGAAAATTTTAGTTGCGTTTAAAAAATAAATAAATAAATAAATAAATAAATGTACCTGTTTTCCACTTTCAGTGCATATGTTCCTCCGTGACTGTCTTGTACACGTGTCATACTGCACCCTCTACACTCCCAAAACGCCGTGTACCCCTCCTCTTCAAACCCGCCATGCTGTATGAGTTCTTCAGCAAAAATATATGCGTGCATAAAAACTAACACAACTAATGTACGAACAACGGTCATGTTTTCAGTGTTGAATGGCATCTATTTAGCGTTACGACAGGATCAGGGCTTTATATATACAGTGGCAGAGACGACTGATTACATGTTAACGGACTCAAATCAGTTTCAATCTAAGGATCTACCACAATATTTTCCGCACCAAGATAGCTAGAGAGACCATATAATCACGGTGACATAACAGACTGACGTGGGATCAGGAAAGATGACTTCTTTGTACCATAGACGAATTATACCGGTAATTCGTCCAGTTTAGACTATCCATGTTTTGGGTCATTCTTAAACTTTTTTTACAAAAGTAGTTGATACCGGTGCAAATATCACAGGTTTAAATAAAGTCCAGACTCAAAGGGACAAGGTGTAATTTGAATCATAAAATTAATAACCAACGTAAAAATCACCCGCTATCAACCCGCGCCTGAAACCAAATTAACAAGCACCTGCGCACAGGTGCGGGTACATTGATGACATGATAACTGAATACAACTAGGCTTTGTCAGTCAACACGTATTCCCCAATACAACAATATAATTGTCACTGTAAACTGTAAATGTTAAAGGGATAATAACTCTTCGTTTTGGACAAAAAATGGATTTTCCTGGAGTAAACAACAATTTTCCCATACTTACCAATGGTTAATGAATCCATTTTTACATTCAAAGTTAGTCCCTGGTTTTTTTTCTAAAAAGTTTGGTTTTATGTTTAAATCTCTTAAGAGATTATAACAGAGTATAGCCGTCAATGGAGGTCACGTGGTCTGAAGACAAGCTCAGATATCAGAATAACAGCTATAACTGCCTTTTTTGTGGTAAAACAGAATATATTATATTTCTATGAGTTGTTTACAATGTTTTTATTGTGAAATATAGATCTCATACGAAGAGTTATTATCCCTTTAATAGATGCGATCACCGCCAGCGTTAGGAAATGGCAGAGGTCGCGTTTCTAGCTGACTACGGTAGGTACTACAGGCAGGACCTTCTCGAGCTAGTCCCCCCCCCCCCCTCGCAAGTGGAGCTTTGAAGAAGAAGAGCTCTTTTTAAAGCTTTAAAAATGGTTGTGTGCTTTGAAATTCTAGCTGGTTAAGTACACATTTAAAAAAGTTCTTTTGTTATATAATATTAGAGGGCTTTGAATTATGGTGTATCATGAAGTCTTAAAGATATTGGGGTAAAACAGACAATACCTTTCTTTGGTTAGTTCTCGATGTCGTATATTACCACTTCATAATGACTGTCTCTGTCATTTACGTTGGTTTGTTTCGAGATGGAAGCGATGTACAGCCCATGGTGGGCCTTCGTGCCGTAAACGACTCCCTTGTAAAATGATATAAGAAGACTATAGTTGTGGAAAACATCTATTTTTTATTTTCATTTCACTAATTCTACAAGACATTAGTGTACAAAGACATGACCATGTTGATGAGAAAAATATTACATTTCAGTGTTATCACATTGAACTGTCCAAAAACTAGGACACTCGTGTAAAAGAGGTGATTAATATGTGCAGTAACCAATCAAAAAACACCTTCCTGCCTAGTCTACAGTGCAGTAACCAATCAGAGACCACACACCACGCAGAAATCCATTCGGTTCACCTCGGCTGATTCCGTACATCCAATCATACTGCACTGATGAGGTAGGAATCACTCGGGGCTGGCCAAATGGCAGAAATCGCTACTACGTCAACACGAGAACATTCCGACAGTTTGTGCTTTGGGATAAAGAAATGTAATTACAAAATCTTCAAACAAATCTTACTTACAATGGTTTTAATATTCTCCTACTGTATGTTATTTGAGAAGTACGCTGTGTACCCGGAGTGAACAGCTTGGTGTAACAGAGTCTACTTGTGCCCATATTAGATATATGATTTTTTTCATAATTTCTCGGTTTTAATGCTGTTCAACCAAAGGTACAGCCTTACTTTTCAAAACAGATGCAAACTGTACAGAAAGGATGACTTTGGTCAAAAAAGAGTATAGTAACTATACAACCACCTTCTTGAACAAATAAAGTATGAATACTTGTGTAAGAACTCCCAATGTACACAGTATATAATGCAAATTATCTTGACCAATACATCTTTCTCCCCTCAAGGATTATGTAATTTGTCTAAAATCAAAAGAAAAAAGGTTGTGTCCAAACTCTGCCTTCTAGTTATCCCTTGTCTTCATCTGTGTAAATGATAGAGTATCAGCTATACAGTGTTTATCTACTGAACAATGTAGTCATGTTCATCAATCTCAAACAGTAATTATATATATCGATCAACTGGCTCTTGCCTGCTTCTCTTTTAAGGGTTTATAGTTTTCACAACCATAAAATTCATGCACTATCATCAGACTGTTCAGTTTATGGGAAACAGAATATCAACAGATTTCTACAAAACTTGAGAGACAGCTATAAATAATTGCATAAGATAAATATCACACTAACTTTAAAATGAGCTCTCCTGTTAGTGCTTATAACCAATTAAATACAAAAACGCAACACCTTCTGCCTAACAGATCATTTTAATTCCAGTTTTTAACAACTGTATAAAATCAACTAAAAGCAAAATCAAATAAAGAAACAGCCTCTAGAAGTCATCCAAATATTTACATGCCTACCTGGGAATTGTTCTTTTTTCCTTTCAATTACTTCAAAGCATTAATAAGAGAATTTTTTAACAACCTGTGGCTTCTAGAAAGTAGCATGTTTTCAACTGGTGATATTGCACATTCAAGCAAAAATCTTGGAATAAAATAGACTACTTTCTTAACTAAATGGCTTAAATTAAGTCACACTATGGCAGGGTTTTTACATTACCACCAAGGTGCAATTGATTACATGTGATGCAATTAAAAAACTATTTGGTATTGCTAAAAAAGAAAGTGTCAAAAATGATTGTGTTAGTTGTCCTAAGTGCAATCAATTACATTAGTTGTGACTGGTTGCTCACTTTCTGTTGGAGCTGTGACATAATATTCAATTTAAAGATCACCTTAAATAAATCTTACTATATAAAAATCACCACATAAAAGAAACAATAAAAGTGTTTTGAAAAAAAAAATGAAGCACTGATAATTCTGTCCTATTCAAACTAAAGGGCACCTAGCAGTCAAAGTGATCAGTGATATAGCACCTTGCAAATGTACATATGCATAGATATCAACTTGGCCAACTGTGCACTGCAGACACAGTTCAACACAATCCTAGCAAAGTGATGTCTTGTACAACAGACAAATCTTCCAATCTAGAAGAGTATAAAGATCAAAGAGCTTATCAAAATACTGGTAATTAAGCCATGATGGCTGCATATCGTTATACGCTACAAAGTCCACATCCAAAAATACTTTTTGTACTGAAATTTGTTTCATCAATAATAAATGCTGCTCAGGTTATTGTAGTTCACACCAGTGCTTCAAGTATAAGCAGAATTAATCAAGGGTAATGAGAACACTCCCCCAGAGCATTACAAATTAAGTTTTTTCATCATTCAGTTTAAATATGAACAAAAAGATAGGTGGCATAAAGTATAATGTGACCACGTTAGGAAATGTGAAGCAGTAGGCTCTGTGAGGAGGTAGCACTGTTAATTTTCTCTATACTTCAAAGTTTGTAGTTTACTATAAATGCAGATGAGATTATAATCACTCAAACTGGGCCACAACTAAAGATGTCTTGACTCAAATTGGCCAATCCCTCTCCTTTTTTCTCTCTCTGTACGTTGATATGGCTCTAGACTACAATCTCTTCTTCATGGGAGGTGGTGCAGTGTTTTCAAAGTTGACTTCAATAGGGACTGAAAAGCAATACAGAACTTAAGTCATCGATTTTTACACGCATATACAAATACATGGCTCAATTTAAGCTTCTAAGGATCATTATCTTCATATGTAGATATACAATAATAAAAATATCAAACTGAATATTTTAAAATAAAACCATAAAATAATTGTTTCAGCAGCAACAAAATACAAATACAACCATGCCAATACATTAAACAGTGTAGCCATGCACCAAATAAGAGGAACAATAAGAAAGTCACATAGAGTGTGTTCCCAATGAAACTATTGTTCTATGTGGATTGTTTCAACTCTTGAGGACTCTTGAGAATGCAATCAGATTAAGTGAATGGCATGTACTCCGTTACTTAAAGCTTTTTCACTTTGTTTTAATTGTGACCGAATGCACACAAAGTTAATCACTCCCTAGCTGCTATAGGAGACATGTTATTCATTTAATCTGTTTGCATTCAGCGAGAGCCGTGCAGAGATGGATTGCTCAACATAGAATGAAAGTTTCATTGGGAGCACACCCTTAGAATATCTATGGGGAGACCAGGTGAAGGGGAGTCATGTCCACAGGTTAAAAGAGCAGAAAGTGACCTAGTACAATGACATTTATACAAGAAAGGATTAACAGGGGAGTTAAAAAGAAGAGCAGACAAAGGGAAAATGCTATACTGTCTTTAATAACTGGGAAGATACATTAAAATTTTAAGTAATAAAATATACCACTTCTGCAACACTGGTGTTACAGTAGATACAGCAAGGTGTAGACAACAGACCAAGGGTTAAGGAAGTGCAGGACACAATATAACAAGGACATGTGAGATGGTAACATAATATTATGGTAGGAATGAACAGCTATGGTGCATCTTCAGATTTACCTACATCTTTTTTAAAACCACATCAGACATGAATCTGGCTTTTTTAAAAAAATTCTGGACATCTACTTTGAGACATCTACTGTGAGTTTATCTTTAAGATTCTCAGAACTCATTGGAATTGAATTAAAAGTCTCAGAATTCTGTGGATTCTCTTCATTTTTTTTTTTTTTTTTTGAAAAAGTTCATTTTCTCTAAAGTGATGTCTGGTTAGTGAACATATGGGTTACACATGTTTACATATTCGTGACAGCTACAAAAAAGGGGAGTAGAGACGTGAACACATAGTAAGTATGGACAGTTCTAGTATATTACCACATGTACTGGACACAAATAGCTGGACACAATAAGATTACCAGAAGGAATAGTTAGGGTGCAGGGATAGCTGGATAGTGGAACTGGAATACAGGACAGTGCTCAACAGTGAGGAGAGGGGGGGGGGGGGGGGGGGGGTGAGGGTCCTAGCTAGGTACAGTGAGATATAGAATGGACAATTTGAGACAATTAAGTACCATTTATCCTGTGACTTCTGTACTCAGTCAGCTCCCACAACTGAAAGTAAATTAAAGACCATGCAACTTCATTTCAAAATGATGACTAAATGCACCATGTTAAAAAAAAAAACAAACAATTTTTTACATGCTTTGATTATAGCACATATTCTTTCATGTTGTCACCCAAAAAAAAATCCAAATACTTATCTCAATCTGTTATCTCAACCTGCTCGTAACACACGGCAAACAAATATCTCACACACAAAATCACAATTCTCATCATTTTTTGTCTCAAAAGGGATAAGCCATTTCATTCTGAATGATAGTATCCTTTCCGTTTTAAGAAATAATCTGGGTAATAAACTGCAAAAGTAAGGAAGGTTGAAAATCAATTTACGACAAAGTTAACAACGTGGAAAGTTTAATTTGAATTAAACATTACACAGGGCATGACGTTTGAGAAATACAAGAGATCTGACATGCAAATCAAAGGGTAAAGATAATGTAAAACTTACCTGTTAAAACCCACGAGAGGGAGAGAGAGAGAGAGAAAGAGAGAGAGAGAGATTGATTATTTTAAAGAGAGATTATTTTAAAGAAATGCAAAACTATGCAGGAGATTTTCAGCCCCTACCTCAGTGGTGTTTCTTGCCTGCTATATGACTGGGGACAGGTTTGGTTATGATTACATCCTCTTTGCCAGCTATTCACACAGCAAAAAAAGCAAAATTTACAAGCATTTCAATCAAATACAGCAATTTCACATCAAACCCAAGGTATCAGTTACTTTCTTTCAACTGGGACTCTCCTTGGTATTACTTTACACAAATGGTTCATTACACAATATAAGGTAGAAAATGGCCATTCCATATTAGGCACCACGCCTTAAATAATCATCAGTCAAAGCAATGGAAGCTGTCAAACCCAAACACCTGTTAAAAACTAAGCTTTACCCAATCCAAAGAAAATTTCTAACCCACACAAATAAAGCAAAACTAACTGCAACTAATAATTATCTCACAAAGCTAGAAATGATAAATCATGGAAAAAAATAAATCAACAATGATCATTATTACACTAAATGTTTAATATCATCAACATAATTCTGTAATAAAAAGCATTTAGGTTCAAAAAGAGTGATGTTCTACTAAATTCAAATAAATACATTATAATGAACAGTAAAGGAAAGCTTGAGTGTACAAGAAAGTGCAAATAATTAAACAATGCATACCTTATAGAAATGACAGACAGTGATATAAAGTATAGTGTTCTACGAAGACAATAGTGCCACATGTTCACATGCAAGTTCAATTGGTGGAGAGTTAGTAATACTTTTTAATAAGAGAAAAAAAGGAAAGAATTCACCTAAATCTATGTCATTGTTACAACAATCATTGATCAATTAGTAAAACAATGGTAACATATAACAACCACGTGGCAACCATGAAACACAATACATTCATCACCTCCATATAATTTTAGTACCTGTTTGTTAGAGCTCACATTAACAGACTTGTTAAAATGCACAAATGTTAAGAATTTGGGTCCACTTCAAACATCTCAAACCGTGTCCAATTTCTGCAAGGTGCAGTGCTGAAGTTGTTCATTATCCCATGTTGGTCCCATAGAGCATCATCACATAACTTGGTGCTTTGGTGAAACACAAATAATCCACAGGTTTTCTTCAACTAGCTTCAATGCACACTTTTAATTGAGGAAATCTCACAAAGCCAAGGAGATATACAACCTTGGGGTGGTCATCAGCGAAAGTCCAAACATTTAACTCCACTGAACTGGAAACTTCACAATAATGTTCGAATCACTAACAAACAACATGCCTCAGTCAGATTTAGTAAGAAAAGTGGGTTTATTTTTCCTACAACAGAAAATCTAACATGATAAACTACTATAACAGTAGTCAAGTGTGCTACAGCATGCTTTAAGTGTGCAAAATAGCAGTTGAGTGACTTTAATCTCAAAACTGTGCCTGTGAAACTCTCCTACCTTAAACATGCTGTGCAATTAAGTCATTACTGACATGTGTAACTGCCATGTTGTACAACCGTGATACACAACACAACCTTTTCTATACATAGTACTGCCTATATTTTAAATGCTCCCATGATAATGTCTAACATTACTTGATTACAATTGTAAATGTCCATAATGCACCACCTGAATAAATTAAATTACACTCGCATGTATAACATACACTAAATTTCCTAACAAAGTGGAAAGTTTCAAGTAGGAAACTGTGAAATCTCTAAGTGCCTTCAAGTATTGTAACGTATCTACAAACTCTATCATTGTCTCAGTATTTTATGTCAATGCCTCCTGTGACCAATAAATATAAAATCAAAACTTGTCATTTAAAAACTAAAAACTTGAATGAAATCAGTGAGGTATACAAAGATTCAAATAACTTATAGGCTTGATGATATTTAGCCATTACATTAAAATGTACTCCTTTCAACCTAAATATACCTTTAAAAATACTAATTTATAATCCAAGTGGATACAAAAGCATTCCATGAAAAAAAATATAAGATAAATCTTTTAACTACAGTGAACTTGTGAGCAGATTGAATGACTAGGAATACAACATTTGGGAGTATTATCCAACATCCTAGCTCCTATTTCTGTGAGCTTGTGGAACACGCAGAGACAAAGCTGTGGTACTCAATGCATTATCATCTGAGTAATAATATCTGATTGTACTTATTATCCTTTGTCGAGTAAGGCCATGCCAAATGACTATGCAAGAGGTTCATGACAATTTTCTTTCTCTTGCAGAAGTTTTCTTTTCAACGCTTATTACAAGAAATTAAAGGCTCTCCACCTATATTTTCAGCCTGCAGGAAAGTTTTAAAACTACACATAAAAGATGTCTGTCTTTGCTCTTCAGAAACTACGACTTACAGATAAAACAGTCATTAGTCTTTATAACATTTGCACAATAAAGCAGATTTGGAAATATCAGCCTTTTTAGAAGGATAATTGTAAAGCCTAAATCAATAATAAATCTGTGATATCCAGTTTGCTCAGTAGACTAGACCAACCCATGTTGCTTCATTGTTGCACAATAAATAACATATCACTTTTCTTACAGTTGTGGTTTGTATAAAATATCATTACAGCTTTATAATAATTTATCACAATGGCAAAAAAATCATGAATAATGTTGTTCAGAAAGAAAAAAGACTGTACAAAGATTAAATACTATACATAAAATTTTCTCCTTGTGTTAGCTTTCACCTTCAAAAATTGGAAAGCACCTGCTGAGGCCTGTCAACTTTGCGATTCTAATGCCGAGTAGTGCAGTATTAAGAACACTGGGTGTCAATCAACTATTGAAAGCATGCTTCCCAACAGTACCAATGCAAGATTAGTTGGTCAATGTTCGCTCGACAAAAGACAAGTACAAAAACGGTGGGACAAACATATAATGTAATTAAAAACAAATCTGTTTCAGGTGAAGACCAATCCCTGATAAGTGCAGAAAGAAAGATGGGGCACAAATCTGTGTCTTGTCAGCTAAAGCAAAATCAACTTGATTGCTCAACCTTTTAGACTAAATCAAATTGATGGGTAAAACTTTAGATTAAATCATATCTAAAATCATAAAGTCAATGAAGACAATGCAACTATACATCCAAGTTCTACAAATATCTACTGATTTGAACTTCAAACATTGTGCACACTACTACAGTCTGTAAAATACTAAGAAAAAAAAATAAAATGAGAAACACAAATTTGGTCCCCACAAAGATATAAGAGTCTACCAAGCTCTATGACTGGGAGGTAGAAATGAACAGGAGGATGTACTATATGACACTTTTCATAACAAGTCCTATATACACAGCCCACACGCCAACAATCCCACACAGGCCAAGCAATGGGTTTTTACCATCAGTGAAGCGACGGGCGACAAATTTAAGAGTTTCGTCCAATATAATAACTGGGATTGATATCTTCAGTACAGCCATCCATTCTTCCACCGTCAGAGGGGTGATTTGGAAAACGGTCTGCAAATAAAAGGAAAAATCAGCATGAATGAGTTTCTTGCATGAAAATACCTCTGAAGGATTAATCAGTGAATTTTTTTTTCTTGATTCACAAATATATGCTTTATGAGGATAATCTAGAATATGAACTTTCAAGTGTCATATTATGAAAACTGGCTGTGCAAAAAATTGATCTCATGGCAAATTCTACAGAAATAGGACAAAATGAGTGTTGCATCCTCCCTTCTGTATCTTTCATACCTAAACTGAAGTTCATTTTCATCCTGTCATTTATATTGTACCAAAGTGCAGCATTTCACCATAAATCTCAATGTACACCTCACTTACCGCTAAGAAGTCTACCTCCAAGATTACAAAGTGGAGAGACATAGATAAAAGAATGGCTCCCATCAGCCACATGTTACACCATGGGGGCATCAACATCAGTGACTGGTTCTCACTTAGGCTGTAGAAAGAAGCAAAATGAAATAAAGTTATTAACAGAAAACACTCTGTTTTCATCCTGACTGTTTACCCAGGCAAGCAATGGGAGAATGGAGGGTAGATTGTTTATGAGAAGTGATAATTTTGATGAGTGGAAAATGTGCATAAATTTTCTTACCAAGAGTAATATGAAAATGCAATATGTATTACAAAAGAAATTAATAATTTTTATAGACCAATTGGTACTTTTTAAGGATTTTCATTCAGAAAAACATTGTAACAAAAGAAATTGTCATTTAGCATTGACAAACTGGATCAATACAGTACAGAGTTTAAAACCTGATGAAAATGATTACTAAAATAAATAAATGAAATAACATTATGAAAATCATTTTGGTGCATGCTAAATTTTCGAAGATGGAACTTAACATAACTGTGAAGCAAAATGAACAAATCTCAAAACTGGGGTCATTTTGTGCAAATCAATCAAGTTATGTTAAAAAAATAACTGAGCACAAGAATGAACATGAGACTTGGGAGAAACTTTTTAACAAGTGTACAGCATGAAGTGCAAGGACTATGGAAATATTCATGCTCTTAAATTCTCAACAGAGATGAAAATACAAGGGTGAAGTTTTTAATCTTATCAAACAATGGTGAAAAAATTTATACAAATATGTGCCAAATCTAAAATATGTTCAATTATGGAATAAAACATGCAACAAAATGACCACAATTAAATGCTAAAATTATTTGACTGCAAAACAAAGGGAAAAAATGCTGGTATTAAGGGCAATTTTCTCAAAAATTACAAATATAAATAGTGTCTCATGTGATATTTCACAACACAAATACAAGTTTTGACATTTTGAGAAAATTGCAACAAAATCCTGCAATACATTTTAAAACCTAGATGCAACAGCAAGCAAAACAATGCTATCAATTTCAAAGAAACTTTTGGAAAAAGCTTCAAACTGGAAAGTGAACAAAGCATAAGCAAGTATGGGGTCATGTTGGGCAAGAATGGAGAAGTCAGCAATAGATTCTGTGGCACCATCACCACAATAAACAAACAAAGAATATCTCAAAGAGGACGCTTCAAGATATAAGTTCCTTTTCCTGCTCCAAAAGCCTTGTCCCTTCAACCAATATCCCCTTATAGAATCACAGCCTTTCACTATCTTCCCTAAAATAATTCAATATTTCACTTTTTTTTACTGAACCCGAGTTTTCCTGCCCCCTACTGCTGACTTAACCATTGTTCACCATGCAGGAAGTTAGTCTGCACATGGATCATGGAATTAATCAATTCAAAGAGAGATTCTCCATGCCTACGAGAAGACCTGCTGAAGATCTGCGCAGTTGTAGAAAAGTTACAACATTACTGTTGTTTCTGTCTAGTAATCTGCTAATACTCAAACAAACATCCAGTGCCTCAACTTCCTGCTATGTGTGAGTACTGACCAATACTGGACTACTGTTACATACATTAATTGACCATTATTACCCATCACCCTTATCCCAAACCTGCAGTTGCCATTTCTTTTAATTAATTAATTAATTTATTTTTTATATTTTTTTTTTCACCAATTCAACTCTTCACGCTTGAAGCAAGTCTCAGGCTCATTTTGAGACCAAATACTTCCATCTGCTTAATAAGCAGACTTATACACTCTACTGGGTCCAGTGTTGGTCAGCACCCCCCGCCGGTCTTGACCCCTTACCTGTTAATGGCATTGCACATCTCAATGACCACCAGAACAGAAAGTGCCATGGTCATGGGCTTTGGGTCACTGAAGACACCACAATCTACGCCCTTGAACAGGGCGTCTTGGGCCGGGCACTGGGCTATGTGGGTCTGTGTGCAAAAAATAGTATAGACAACACTAGGTTTTTGCCAAAACAAAAGGGACATCTTGACAAAAAAAGACCTATCATTTGCTACAGTGCCACCCAATGTTTGATTTCAACAGTATAGAGAAGAGTTTGGTATTTTGGACAAGTACAGTGCCAGTCTAAAGGAGATGACATTTCACAGCCCTTATTTTTTAATCAAAGCTGGCAAGATGTTCTCTTCTATTTCAATGATATGAAAACTAAACCAAATGTATGCACAATTTAGTATTCAGTTCATGAATACTTTCAAGTTTTCCAAGTTCTTCATACCTTAAAATCAAAATTGAATTGTGACTGTAGCAAAACTGCATGAAAAACTGTACAGAAGGGACTTTCCCAACCAAAATACTACTCTCAAATCTGTGAGCAATCAAGACTTCAAATTTGTGAAAAGAGTGCTTTCTTGCAAGAAAAAAAATTTGGAGAGGGAATTTACTTCAGAGAAAATGCAGGACAAAACCCTACCAAAATCCACCGTGAAATATTTTGGGTGGGATAAAATCCGTGGCACAGCTTACACACAATATAACCAAACCCCAGTGTTGTGTTTGATCCACCTACCTGTAATCCATTCAAAATTTTATAATATACCACACAACACAACACTGGGGCTTAGCAGTAACTTACATCAACAACTTCCTAACAATGTTCTAAGTAATACCTGTTGAAAGCATTTAACATTTCAATGGTGACCAGCACAGAGAGTGCCATAGCATTAGGATGGGGGTCCTCAAACACCTCACAGTCAATGCCTACAAAGTTCTTTGGTTCTGCTGGACATTGCATATGGTGGGTCTAAAATATGGCATGGAATCAGAAAAAATGTTGCAAGGTTATTTGACAGCTATGGGCTGAAGATATCAAAAATGGGATAAAATCTTAAGACTTCAATTTAGATATGATTCTGTGATTAAACTGTTGTATTATCTTATTTCTGAGTGGATTTTTAAATTGGCTTTTCTTCAAAACAACAACTAAACAAACCAGAATTTTTACCATGAATTACAGATCTTTTACAACAATAAATGGATTTGAAATCTATTTGTATTCTCTGAAAATTTTGACCCATAGCATTATTACAGCCAAAACAGACAAGATGTACAGAAATTACTACAAATCACTACAAATGGGCATGATATACACATGTTTATGGAATCAAAAATAAAACTAAAATGTAATAAAATACCAAACCAAAAGTGATCAAGTAGTTTGAGGGTCAGAAAATCGTTTACAAAAGATCAGAAATTAAAAATCAAATAAGAGCGTAAGATTTCTCTTCATCTATGCAGATTTAAGAATTTTAAACTGAATTCCAAAAATTCATTTTGTTCGCATATTACACATTTTTTTCTGAACCTCAATAAAAACAAATTAAAAATTAACAATGAAATAACCTTACTGTTTATCATAATATTACTGCTAAATTAATGCTGAACCATCTACACTAACTAGTGCATGCTTTCAGTTCTAGGTGAGTAAGAAGAGAAGTGTTATTACCAGTTGATAGTAGTTGAGACGAGGACCCTTGTCATACACCATGAACCACCATGCTGATGCTCCAACAGTGGCAGCACCCACATAAACTAAAATCAAGAAGGTTGAGATTGTGATATTGTGTTAGATGTGCTTGGTTCATCCTTGTCCTGGAGAGAACAGAATGGTTGATAAAAATAAACCCAAGAAGGTTGGCATTGGGAATGTTGTGCTTGGAATTCCATGGTTCGTTTGTGTCACCAGGGTGGGACCTGCTGGGTGGAAACCCTGTCACCAACACTAAAACAAAATGGTTGAGATTGTGACATTGTGTTAGGTATGTTTATGGACATCTGGTGCTGGAAATCTCTGGCAATTACCCCTTTACCAATGTTTACTAGAAAATAAAAAAAGATATGAAGTGTATGGTGGGTGGTATATTAACTGGTATGCAAAAATGCATTCCTGTTAATACCTTCCAAGAATGTTTCCTGATGTAGGAGTAGAAGAATCATCTTGGATGTGAATTAATATGCTTGGATTTCGATACATGCTGCAGGAACTGGAAGCAGATATGGGCAAAGCATTTGTTAGTTATGTTGGGAATCATCTGCCCATCCCAGTTCATGGAGTTACTGTTCATCTTTTCCTGTAGACACAAAATGATAAAGATAAATAAAATAAATAAACAAATAAGAAATAAAGGAAAAAAAACACCATCACCATTATCGTGTCCTACTGATAAGATGTACTTGTCCCATTAGTGTGGGGCACTCCATTCATTGTGTGGGTTGTTAATGGATAAATTGTAATATAACATGTAGTCATTACCAGCTGGTACCAGTTCAGTTGGGGTCCCTTGTCATAAACCATAAACCACCAGCCTGAGGCAATCACTGTGCCTGCTCCAACATAGACTGAATGGGAAATGTGATGATACAGTACACATGACACATTTTTGATGCCCGAGTAAGCCATCAAAGCTGATATAAAACAATAAGTTTCAAACAACACTGGCCTGATAAGTGCACTAATGAATTGTTATAGCTAGTTTAAAGCTCTGAGCAACATTCATATAAACCAGTGATTCATTAAAGCAACAAGTCATCAAAACTGTTATTGAGAAAATATGCCTTAAGACTATTAATGGTAATGCAAGTGAAGATTTACAGAAATGTATACATGCCATTGCCTTTATCTCATTTAACAAATCAAATTCAAAACAAGTAGTCATGCCCTTTGAGATTTCAATAAATGTTTCATTTCCAAAAGAAATAAAAACCTTACAAATACCAGATAATAATAGATCTATGGATTGGTTTTCAGAATTACTGTTGCAAAAGAAATGGAGAGAAAAAAAGGTAAAGGGGCAAATAGCCGTTACTCACTTCCAATGGCCATGTATCTAAAGAATAACCACTTGGTGATGAGTCCTTCCTTGGGATTTCTTGGCGCTTTGTTCATGATGTCCAAGTCTGGGGGGTTGAAGCCCAGGGCAGTGGCCGGGAGACCGTCAGTGACCAGGTTGACCCACAGCAGTTGGACTGGGATCAGAGCTTCAGGCATGCCGAGAGCAGCAGTCAGGAAGATGCTGAAATGAGAAAACATAATCAAATTGAATCAAGTACCTGGAATGTCCAATCACAAGAACCAGGTTAAATCTGACTCAGAGAAAAACAATAAGATCTTGTCTGGGCCATGCACATATTTATGGAACACATCATTTAAAATGTTTTCTGTAAAAGGTAAACTACTTATTAATACTGACGGATTTTTCAGAAAGAGGTCTGCATCCTATATATATCAGATATAATGTTCTCATTAAACAAGACTGATACCTGACCACTTCACCGATGTTTGAGGAGATGAGGTAACGAATGAACTGTTTCATGTTGTTGTAGATGGCACGTCCCTCTTCCACAGCAGCCACAATGGTGGAGAAGTTATCGTCAGCAAGGACCATCTCTGAGGCAGACTTGGCTACAGCAGTTCCGGAGCCCATGGCAATACCAATCTCTGCCTTCTTCAGAGCTGGGGCATCATTCACACCATCACCTGTCTGAAATCAAACAAAGATGCAGATGACTTGTAAATATGTACTTATAACTCTTGTTTTTGCTCCTAAAGTGGGGTCACACAACCATTCTATTAACATATCATGGATCACAGAAACACTGATAGTTGCCATTGTTATCATTATTAACTCCTTACCATGGCTGAGATTTCTCCCTCTGCCTGCAAGTACTCCACAATCTTACTCTTGTGTGCTGGCTCCACCCTGGCAAACAACCTGCTCCTCAACACCGCCTCCCGCTGCTCCTCTGGACTCATGTCATCAAACTCACGCCCAGTGAATGACATGCCTTCTGTGGACTCGTTCTCTCCAAACACGCAGATACGACGGCAAATAGCTTCTGCTGTGGCCTGGAAAAGTGACAGATGTAGGCTTTGTTATCTTTACTCAAGTGCTAAAGGATGTAATAAAGACAACTTGTGAAGATGTGAGTAAAGGCTTCTCTGCCAAATTATTTTCTGCAAAAAAAAATTTCGGACTGTAATATATATTTCAATTATTGGCATTTCATCATATTTTGATATACACAAAAACATTGGTTGTAACAATGACAGACAAATCCTGAAATTAAACACTATTTGTCCATTCACTGCCAGTAATATGTGTACCTTGTTGTCACCAGTGATGACAATGACACGGATACCAGCCATTCTGCACTTCTTGATGGCATCCACAACCTCCTTCCTTGGGGGATCCAACATACCAACAATGCCCACAAATGTGATGTTAGTCTAGAGAAAGAAAAAAAAAAATTTTTTCAAAGTACTCCGTTTTACACTGTATTATCAAAAGTACACGTCCTTCTATTTTAAATATACCTCAATCTCCTTTGTATTTATTCATTTTTTTAAACTAATTACCACATTTTTAAATTAATTAATTAATTAATTCATTCATTCATTCATTTTTTGCTCTGGAAGTTGTTTATTTCTCATATAATCATTTTCCAAATATCACCACTATGTATTTTCTCTTTTTAGACATTTTTTTTCCATCATACCTCATACTGAATGAATTTCCTGGAGTCCTCCAGGTCCATGCTCTCCTTGCGTGGTGGGTTATCAATGGTGGCCAGAGCAAGGCAACGCAGGGTGTCACGGCCTGCAATAGATAAATGGTCCTTTATTATATCTGAAACAACTTTGACAAAGAAAAAGAAGTCTGAAACAACTTTTTGCTCAGAAAAGATAACAAGGTAAGTCTTAATCCCTCATGTACATACCTTCATTACTGTCAATTTACCACACAAAACAACCCAATTTTCAAACACAGTGATTCACTCAGAGTTTTAAATCTTATTTTTCAGTTGTTGTAGCCTCAATCCCCTAGGAGGTTACCAGAAAGACTGAAAGTCTTAAGATAATTAGATAATATATATGTAAATTAAGGCTGTTCATGGGGGGAAAAAACTAGTGACTTAAAGTGAATGAAATACACCACTGATGAAATGCACAATCTTTTCTTTAATTTTTTTCCCTGCACGTTCACCCAAACAGCACATTTGAAGCAATTTGATATCCTGCAAAGGGTCTTGGCTGTATTTTTAGCAGCTCTACCTGCCTTAGTTCAAATTATCTTATCAAAACTAATACCTTCAAGTTCTCTGTAAATTGCATACCTTACTGCCCTGAGGGGGAAACAACCCCCAGAAGAAGATACTTCAATTTGGAATGCCGCTTAAACAGATTTCCTGGCTATGTTCTCAAAATCAAATCATGCCCATTTTAATTTGAAATGTCTGTTTGGCCAATCCGTCTTAAGACGATTTGGCGGCATTATCCAGACACCTCATCAGTTCCACTCCAAGAGCCACATTTTCAGCAGCTTGGTTTGTATGCTTCCCAAGAATGTGAGAAGAATTCAGGACTGAACAGATTCACAAAGAACAGACATAATGTGTGAAAACCAACTGACTTTGTGTATGAACCATAAGGTTAAAAATCAATCTTCATCTGAAATATGCTTTTCTCTTCTAATATTTCCATGTTTGAAGTGAACTACCATGATACCTTTTTATATTAGTAAATCCCACCATGCTACCTCACCTGTGCCATAGGTCTTGCAGTGTTTCATGATCTCTGCTTTGATAGCTGGAGTCATTGGAACCTTCTCTGAGCCAACGCGAGCATACTCGCAGCGCTCCAGAATTCCTTCCGGGGCACCCTGGGATAAAACAATGAAGCATCAGTTTAAAAGTTTTAATTTGCTTTATTCATTAGTTTTATATTAATCTCTAATCTTGTTCATAACTGCTTTTAAATTTCATTTTTATATTTGTCTAGCTCAATCGAATATATTCAGTAATTTTTTAATCTAAAATGTGACCAACTAATCATCTTAGGGACCAACATAAACCATGATATTCCATAGGAACAACCATTATGAATGAAACCACTTGGCCACACTGACCTGCAGTCACTGCCATTTGACTTCACATTCACCCTGCTGTCAACTGACACTCACCTTGACAAACATCTTGGCTCCATCCTGCTGTCTAGTGGGTTTATTGGGGAAGCAGTAGGCACTCATGGACTTACGATCACGTGAGAATTCCAGAGTAAACTCTTTCTTCCATTCATTCTGGATGACGTGGTTGCATGCCATTCCAGCCTCCTTCTTGGAGAGACCAGCTTTGTTGGTGCCGTACACGTTCATCTTCTCCACCAGAACACTGAGGGCAGTCTCTGTGGCTTCACCAACCTTCTCATACACTTGTTTAGTCTGTGGGTGGAAATTATGTAGTTTAAATGAACTGATGGTTACTTCAGTTTTTACACCTATGTAATCCTTAAGGGGGTTAAAGTGACCAGGGGGCAAAATTTTATACACCCAACATTAACTTTATTGATTTTTTTTTATCATAACATTTCCTTTGAGAGAGTAGATATACATGTACTATCTAACAGAGGTTTTTTAATTGAGCACAGCTAAATGAGAAAAGACACAAATGACACTTACTTCATTGTAATCAATTGAGGAGTCATTGCACAGAGAACAGATGGTGGCCATCTCCTGCAAGGCTGGGTAGTCTGCACAGTGTACAGGACGGTTGTCTAAGTACCTAAAGATGAAAATAAATTTTATCAATCTACTGTCATAAATTACTCAGTGCTGATCAAACGCAAATTCCATTCTGCTTTACTCTTCCTGTCCATCCTCTAAATACATGTAATGCACTTGTCCATTACCTGTCAACCTATTTAAAAATGTATTCAGACTGCTTTAATCAGATCATCATGGGATTTGCTGCAAATGTTCTTCTTTCCCAATGATTGATGCCATTTGGCAAGGTGCACTTGAGTCCTATCATATATAGGTGCATATTAACACTGACACTAGCTGAGTACAAACTAGCACTCACCGAGTGGCCACTCCCAACATGTAAAGAGTAAGATTGAACTCACACTCCAACCTTTCACATACTGTAGTCACACTAAATTATTACACTGAGTGCAACTAAAATTTGAGTGTTGGGTACACCTGCCATCAGCCACAATTAATTAATTTCAGGGAATCTGCTAACAGGTGCTTGCGCATGAAACGCAGTGTATGAGAACAGGTGGAAAAATTTTGTTAAATGTTTTTTTTTAATTTCTATTAAAAAAAGGAATTATATTTAATTGAGAGAACAAAAGTGAGTCTTTTTAAAGCAGTCCTATCTTTCAGTTAACCAAAACAAAAACATACTGTCACTAATTGAAATATCATCATTATTTACGAGTGCTTTAGCTGCTCTTACACATGCTATGCCACCTACAGAATTGCAAACAGCAACATTTATTATGTCCATAAGTACAAGGAGGAAGCCATGCGCACTCAACATTGATTTTTAGGTCAAAACATATTGCTAACTAACCTGCTTCTTAATGGGCAATAAATCCAAAATAAAAGCCCTTAGAGACACCAACTGCCGATCAAACTAAGTGAGACAGCAAGCTAAGAAAATTACGAAGTCTCAATTTATGGTCTATTTTCACTGCGGCACACATGAAGATGGTGCCAACATTAATAGGGAAACACAAATGTGTCTTCTGGTTAGCTACCGAGGAATTTATATGCTCATACTAGACCAGTATAAGTAATGCAATACATGTTTTAAGAGTACATATCTGCAGACAACTGAATCATGCTATTTATAATCAACTCAATGACACTTACACTTCTCCTACTGGTTCATATGTGGAGCCACTGATTTCAAAGTGGGTTGTTGAAATTTCTGAAGCATCAGCCTTGTCAAAAATGAACATCTGCAAAAGACAAAATGATGATATGAATGGCTTTGAGTGAAATAAATTGATTTAAAATAATACATTTATGATTAATTTTAAGTGACAGAGATCATCACATAAGAGCACTTTACATTTCCCAAATAGAGTTAAGCCAGTGTAATTCAATGGAATTTTTTTCAATCTTAAATACATAATAAAAATTAAACAAGTGCTTAGACAAGAATATGGATGAATGACATCTATCGAATGATCACATGAATCCCCTTCTTCACCCTTCTAAGAATTCTAAACCCCATGTTAAAAAATTAAACTGTCTGGATTTTTTTTCTTTTAAATGATGACTTGAAATCACCCTTACTTTGCAGACAGACATCTGGTTGGTGGTGAGGGTACCAGTCTTATCAGAGCAGATCACTGAGGTACAGCCCAGGGTCTCCACAGAGGGCAGGCTTCTCACAATAGCATTCTTCTTGGCCATACGCCTTGTACCTGTGGGAGGGTAGTGGAAGAACATGCAGAGGGAGGTAACAGAACAGCATCATACAATATTATAGATTATCATAAGTTAGTGGCAATGTAATTTACTCTCAATTTTATTGTCAAATTTATTCTCAATTTTATCGTCAGTCTCTTTTTTTAGTCATCACTATTGAAGCTATAGGAATCTGGGTGTTCCATCTCAATGTTTAATTTTCAGACGAGTGTTTATAGTACAGATACATATTTCTATCTTTACTGTTTTGCACTAAACTCTTAGGAATATTTGGCCTTAACAAAATTTCATTTACAAGTATTAATTCTACTGACATAATGGTTCCCAAATGGGGTAGCTTTCAATATGCTAATTCAAACCACATATTATATATAAAAATCAAATTTAAAAAAAATTACACAAATATACAATTAAAATGCTACAGTTTGTATTCAATGTTTAATGGTTATTGGAATATGGACAAAGAGTTTATTTGAAAACTGTGACTGGTTGATTGTAGTGAGTACAATGTGGATGTTAACTGTTTTGACTATTTAACACTAGAAAAGAACATATTTCTCATCTGCTTCTTCATTTATCTGCCATGCAATTAAATCCCTATAAAACAAAACCATAAGGAAATAAATTCCTATAAAACAAAATTAAACCACTCTGTGAAAAGAAATATACCTCAATTTTGGTGAGGGGATGAAAGGGCTTGGGTAAACCACACTTCACACAAAATTCCAAACCAAACCAAACCAAGCCAAAGCATAACATAACAAGGTTTTGAAGCTTTAGCAGGGTTTCTATCCAAACAAATTATATATTATAGAAGACAGCTATCAAAACAAGTTACCGGTTCTAGATAGGCATTCTTCAAAATATCATCTTTTTATTTTTTTACATGGAACAAGTGATTCTAATTTCTGTATATCTGTGGTGAAAATGGATAACTACTTCCCCAAGCTCCCGATGTAGTAGTTGTTTTGTGATAAACTTTTTCATGATTAATTACCAGCACTTATAAATTTTCTGGCCCAAAAATTCCCTCCCATTCAAAAGTTTGTGTAGTTTCCACATCTTTCCATTCATGAACAGGTAAAACTTTTATCATTTAACCATGCAAATCAACATCCAAAAATACTCAAAATATCTGATTGAGAAAAACCTGTCATCTCTATGATTATCTACCAGAATAAAAGCAGATATGCAAATTTGAAATATGAGACTATAGAGGAAATATGGCAAAAGTGTGTACATCAGCTATAGGAGCTGTCCTCATACTTCCTATGGCATCATATAGACTGGGTTCCCATACCTAGATCGTTCCAACAGGATCGATCCATCTCTGAGGGGTTTCTCACTAAATTGCTTTCAGCTTAAGTGGCTTAGATGTCTGGCACGCCTACTAAAGCTGCTAAACAACAATTAATTACCCCTTAGCAGCTTCAGTAGGCTTGACAGACATCTTAGCCACTTAAGTTGATCGCAACTTAGTGAGAATCCTCTCAGAGATATATCAATCCACAGTTAGTACGAGAGGGTCTGGGAATGGTCCCATATACTGTTTTCTAGTGCAGCAACTACTCTGATTCTATATGCTTTCAAGCTGCAGTCCGTTCCATTATCTAAGAAAGTATTCAACATGGCATTCAAGACTCATTGTAAAATATTCCCAATTCACAGCGTTCTTTGCTATGGGTATACCTAACGCCAAGCATGTCGTAATAACAGTTGGGAGCCCCTCAGGGATGGCAGCCACAGCCAGGGACACCGCAATCTTAAAGTAGTAGATTCCGCCCTAGTGGAACAACAGGTAAAAAAAACAAGGCACAATCGATTTAATTTCAAATCACAAAATAAACTGGAACAACAGCAAAAACATCAATCAAGTCATCAGTCACTGTGGTGATACGGAAGGTGGAATCATTTCTTCAATGACAATGATGGTACAACATTAAACTCCGCTGCAGGCAAACATTACAGAGTCTTGAATGTGCTATTTTCAGTGAGCATGAAGTGTGCATGACATTTTAAATTGTGGGACACCAATTATAATAAGAAAGACTTCACATTTAAACAAAAGGCAAGAGGATTTCATTCAAGAAAGAAACATGCCTAAGGTTTCAATTTTTGCTTTGCACTGTATTGTATTGTTCTGCCATCATCATCATTATCAATAGAATTATATGATTCCTTCCTGATCCCCCTCCACCTGTGCAGTATAACTGATATACCACCAGCCAACTGTATGTATGGTAGGTATACACATACAGTAGAGCAGTTATTATTACCTAAAGCCAGACATGTAGTGATAACAGCTGGAAGGCCCTCAGGTATAGCTGCCACAGCCAAAGCTACTGCAATCTTGAAATAGTAGATAGCTCCCTGCAAAGTAAAGGAGTGGGACATTGTGGAACATGGAGAAAAGTGCACAGAAAAGACAAACAAGAGAGAGAATAGTCAGCATTCCTTGATTTTTCTTTTATTTATTTTTCTTTTCCTTTCTTCTTTTTTTTTTTTTTGGGGGGGGGGGCAATTAATTTCAAATAGTTATAAAAATTAGGATAATTTCATATAATGAGCATCAATTAAATACAATTTTTGCTGTTCTTAATTAGACAAAAAGATTTTTTTTTTTTTTTTTGGGGGGGGGGGGTGAAAACTGCAATACCAAACAAGGAATGCTGCTTACCATCTCCCAGAAAATGCAGTACTAGAAGTACTATATGTAGTCTAGAAAATCATGCTCAAAGACCTCTTCTAATGTTCAGATTTCATTACTGTATGAACTCATATATTTCATGTACTCATAATTAATTACTTGAACAATGCCATGCATGTGTGGTTTTTTAAATTGGATTTCATTTAAAATGTAGCTGAAATGTTCCTATTTCCATTATATATTTGTACGTGTTTGTTATAATGTGAAAAATAAGTGTGATCGGGGTGTCAAATAAGTGAAGGTAATCTATTTCAAGGCATTCAGATCAAATCAGATTACAGGGTAACCTTTGATTTAAGAAAAGATATCAAATCTAAAGCAAGATTGATCTCAAATGATTAGCAATCCTAAGTGAATAGATCACAATTCTTTGGAAACACGCATGCGGTCACCAAAATAGATGGAAACTTTAGACTACATGACATGCCTTATCTGTATCCAGAGTATCATAGATTGGAAGGAAAAGCCAGTAAATATTGAATGTGCCGATAAATCAGCATCAAACTTAGCAGTGGAAATCCCACAGTGCAACCCAGCTGCATCCAAGTTGTCACATGCCAATATCATCATTGGGACACAGGAGCCCTCTTTTTTTATATTTTTACTGGCTTTTCTTTGCAGAATTCAGGGAGTCTACCATAGTTCATGCTGGCAAGACAAGCATATTTTCCAATATTTTGGGGAGTTTAAGTGGACTAAAAATTACTGAATATCTTCTGAAGAAGCAGGGATCGTGAGAATTTTAATGGAATAATCTACTTCAAACATATGAAATCTCATATCAAGGTTTTTCCCCCAAAACAATTAACAAGACAATTTATACAGATATCCATAAACTTACCACAAAATCTGTAAAGTAACATTTACCTTGTAAAGATCTTTGGGCCAAAGATCTGACATTATATAGCCCAAAGTAAATAATATCTTGAATGTATTTATATAGTCCACTCCTGACTTTTAATACCTCAAGTTTGGACAGACCCCAGTTTAAGGAAAGTATCAAGAGAAAATCATAAGATGTCAAATACTGGACAACCCACCCACAAACTGCCATATGTTGAATTGTATAAAGATTTATCATACAGAACGGTTACAGGACAGACAAAAAAGGCCAGAATTTTTTTTTTTCAAAAAGGTCCTTGCTTAGACCTTTGACAAGTCCAGGAGTGGACTGAAATCAATCTGTGCAATATAACCTATAACTAGATTCTGTTTTAATACTTATAATTTAAAATAATATTTTTGGAATATTCATATTATGGACTGATTGTTGCAAATGACTTTTTTCTCTCTTTCAGCATCCTTACCTTGAGCCAGGAGCCTCCATGAGCTGGGTCATTGAAGTGACCGATGTTGATGGCCCATACAGCTACACAGATAATAGAGATCACCTGGAAATAAAATCAAAATCTTTATCAATATCCATCTTTATGCTAAAGCAGGAATGTAACGAGAAAAAAACCATAAGGTGTTGTATTTTATACTGCAAAAAAATGCCATGTCTAGATTTTATGAGGTTTATGACTGGTTAACTAATTTCCCTAAATCTTTATCAATATACGCCTTTATGCTAAAGCAGGAATGTAACTAGAAAAGAAGCATGAAGTGTTGTACTTTATAATGCAAAAACACCATGTCTAGATTTTAGGAGGTTTATGACTGGTTAACTATTTTTTTTTTGTTATATGTCATAAAGAGATCAGCTTTAGTACAGCCATAGTTTATTCAATAGTATATTTCAAATAAGGAGCTTCATGTATACATAAGCTAGCATTCACAGCATTCAACACATTTTATCACTTCTGAAACCCTATGATATATTTTTTTTTGCCAAAGGGAATACCAGTGGAATACAGTTCTAAATAAAGTAGACAATTCCCTGACATTTCAACTTCCTTTTACCTTGGTGAAATATCCTACTTCTCAGCACTGGCACAAACATCAAATTTAATGCAAAGAGAAGTAAAGTGAGAAGCACACTGGGAAGGCATTAGCACTGTAGTGAAAGTGTCATGGGGCTTAGACTGAGTCAAATCTGTGATAAATTGATGCAAAAATCCCATTCATTTAGAGGATGTTACAGGATTAAATAACTGCATTTTTCCCTTTTTCTTAAATCAATATTTTTCTTTTACCAAATCAGTGATAAGTTGCACACTTATATTCCCCCATGTTCTTTACCAATATAATATCCTTTTATGCACCTGTGAACACTGATATGATAATATACTCAACATACTCATTGTTAACTTAGTTTTATAAGCCCATAACAAAACTCATAACAACATCAAGCTTTTAATGAAAGAAATATAGATGCTTAGTGCAAATATTCCTAGTGTTTAACAGTTAATACTACAGCCCGCATTTAAGCAGATTATTACTTTTCAATATTTATCACTCTATTGGGAATCCAAATCTGTATATTCAAGTGTAAAGTGGGGACTAATTGAGGCAAAATAATGTTTAAGTCTATATACACTGTGATATAAGGTGTGCAGAGATTGCTAAAAATACCCAGACTTTCTCTCAACATTTACCCTTTGAGGCAGGAGAGGTTCCTCTAGCCCGCCCCCAGTCAACAGCCACAGTTTACCTAGCACTTAGACACCCTTGTCCATGGGAGGTACCAATATAGGGATAAATAATCAAAGTCTACATCTCAAGTCAAGTCTAAGGGCTCATTCCCAATGAACTATCGGTCTACATAGATTGATCCTACTCAATGGAGACTCTCGCTAAGTGCAATCAGTTTAACTGAATGACACGCCCCTTTTTGTTTCCCAACAAAGTCATATATAATAACCAGCTTTTCTGGATTCTACTTAAGGCTAGAATGAAGTGTGTCATTCAGTTCAGCTGATTGAAGTCAGTGAGTCCTGCAGAGCTGGGTAAATCCACGTAGGCCGATGGTGTCAGAAGGAATGGGGCCCAAGCCTACATCATGAGTCAAGTCTAACAGTCTTGGCTGAAAATACCATCAGAAAACCACCTTGAAATCAATAGAATGTCCAAAAGCAGATTCAATCATCCTGATGCAAATTGGATGTTAACTCGAAAAAGTATCTATATTATGTTATTAAGTCAAGAACCAGAAAGTCAATTAAGGGCATCTTTCAATACAGGGAAATCTTGCTTCAGATATACGTGAAGGGTTTGGTGGAGCTTCTTCCTCTCCTCATCACAGCAGTTAATGCGTTTTACCAGGAGGCTGAACTTTGAGTAACGAGGAGAACCTGTTGACCTGCGTATGCCAGGGCAGCCTAGCTGGGCAGCCAAGCTATCTACTATGTACTTAACACTTGCCTTCCTGGGCTTTTCTTAGCACCATTTCTTGACATATTTCAACTAGATGCAAAAAATCCAATCTTGCTTTTAAGTTTTTTGGTAGAAATTGCACAACGTAAATAGTCATATTGACAAATGGGAACAGGGGTGGGGGTTAGGGGAATAGTGTGAAAGTGATTTTCCACAATGAATTCATTGCCACATGTTTTTCTACAACATGTGTGCAACAGTCCGTATTCTTTTCAACTTGCTTTCAGAAGCTAAAATTAGAAGTACAACATGTGAAAAGCGAAGGCCAGCAAAACCAGGAAAAAACTGAGGAAATCAGAATAATGCAAATCATACACACAGCTTGGTGAGCTGATTACACAGATCAATTCATGTCTTCCCATGCCAGTCTAACGGAGTGAAACTGAGAATGTCACTGCACTACATAACCCATTTGTCATGGTAGATGGTAATGATACAGGTCTTTCATTTTTCATTATAGATATGCTTTTTTCTCATTAAATCCAAACAGAATGATCCACTCTGCCAAAGATAAATAGTTACTCAACAAATGAAGGCAACTTCTGGACTAAATGGCATTTTTTAATGTAAAACTACATAACCATCAAACAAGCATACATTGGCTAGATGGAACTTTACACAATCATTTGAAATTAATTACATCACAGAAGTTATTTTGTCCAGTAAAATTATTTCAATGTGTTCCTTTACGCTGGGTTCTGGTTTTGTACACAACATTCTGTGGTTGCCCGCATGAAAAGGTACTTTTAATCTCCAACTAAACACGACTTGAGCTGGTAGCTGACGTTATTCTGCCAGATAAATCAGACTTCTCTCCAGCTAAAGAAAGACGACAGCTGTTGGTTGGGGAAGTGTTCCAGCTTTCCCATACACAGTCTTCATGTTTAATACTAACACCTGTAGTATGCAGCATTATCCCCACTGTGAGCATACCTGTAATATGTGTAACCCCTAGGAGGAGTAGAGCAGTGTTCAAAGTGGGTCTAACTTAGAACCAGAACTAGTCTAACAGAATTTCAACAGACAACCAATGGCTTAAGCTGGGGTTTTTGACTTGAATACAACATGGGAAAACCTACATGAGATCATCATGATCTTATGTTCATATATACATGACATGTATATATGAACATAAGATTATCGGGAAATATCAGTCAGTGCTTATTTCTGGCCCAAGTTGAGACTGGTTATGAACTAGCTCCTAGATGCAGCAGATATCCTCTGCCCTTGAAAACCAAAGTATTATCAGCTTTGTATCCATACTCATATAGTGTAATTAGTGTCTTAGGAAAAATGATAATGTCTAGACAGACAATTTTACAGTCTATCTTAATTAGAGAGAAAGGGAAAGAGGAAGGGAACTACCACGGACTCTCAGAGTCCCAGCCATCTTTCTGCCTCCCTGCTTTACAGAAGTAGAAGGAACCCTCCAATTATGCACCGTTAAATTTGTTTACAGCATTTGGGATGGTGTTACATGAAATCTTATAAACACTGCAACTCTTAGTTTCACTTTTTCTTCCTTTTTTCCACCTTGGTACAGGATGTATATAGCCAGCTAACATGGCGTGGGTGAGGCATCACAGATACCTATGGAGGGAACGTGTGGATTTCTTTTTTTCTACCTGTTACCTTTATCCTTTTTAGTTTATTTTCTTTCACATGTAATTTTGTTTTTCATTTTATTCTGTCTTATCTATTCTATTCCTTTTTTTAAATTTAATTCATTTTTTGAAGGTAATTATGTTAATAAATAAATAATAAACCTACATAAAAAGAGAATCAAAAAAATCTTTTTGTCTCATATATCTTTATTTACCAGAGAGATGCATTGTAGAGGAAAGTAAAGGGGGTTGCCTGTACTTTAATTGCAGAGGGCTTTGAGGACTGTGGTGTTGAGATGAGGGCTCTCCGGGAATCCAGGGATTACCTTCTGGACTTGAACTTCTCTAATCAAAAAGATCAATATGACTTCACAGTACTTTGTTGTAATGACACAGGATCCTCCTATAATTTATCTGGAAGCTTTTAGCAGCAAATCTTGCACACCTGAGACCTCTGTGCACAGCAAGGAAAAAGATATCAGATTACTCAGTTGTGTTAATCCACCCGTTTGTCAGCTTTCTCATTTACCCCTAAATAAACCCTCTAATTGCTGGCATGGAGAGGGAGAGATTCCAAGCTTCCATGAAGCAGCTGCAGACCTGCCTCTGTGAAGAGCAGCAGCACTAAACTCACCGCAGTAAACCAAGTAGCACTCAAGCCATCCACTTTCCAGGCCAAGCAGTTTGTATGTCTCACATAATTTTTGGTAAAAGCTTCACCTCTCCTGGAATGTTTCAAGTGAATGCCCTTGACATCTAGTGTCTTTTTTTTACCCGTCTCCCTGTCACACCTACCGCATTATTGTGTTATACCCACCCCCACCCCTTTCCTCAATTACCTTTGACAACTGTTCTCCAAATTCATCCAACTTCTGCTGCAGTGGTGTCTTCTCTGTTTCTGTGTCCATCATTTCATTTCTGATTTTACCTGAAAGTAGGGTGAAAGAAGCAAAACTTAAGTGATAAATTTTATATCATTAAAAAGCAGCTATATCAAGAACAAGGCCAACAATTTGCACTTCACTTTATTAATTCAAATCAAGGTACTTTGGGCTCAAAAGCAGAGGGCTTGTGCTAAATGGTTAACACAATGTAGTTCATTACAGCAGTTTCAATCCATGTAATTGTGTTTTCCCTTTCTCTTTTTTTCTCCTCTCATTTCTAAAATGCTTTTTCCTAATGATATTGCTTTGATGCCTGAAATAAAAGATGGTAGCATTTAAGTTGTCTATAGCCTGGGCTCAACAAGGGTATATCTATATCCTCCATCCCCTATATATCACAAGGCAACATAGAGGCCTATGAAATAAATGGTAGGTATGATGTATTTGACAGTTGCCTGATATAGGGCTGTGCCAGCAAAGATACACAGCATGGTCAATCTGATACAGGTAATAAAACTACCAACCTTAAGAACAACCTTTGCAGTGCCACATTTGTCTAATCTTTATATGTTTTCAGGCCTTTAGACTCATTCTAATGTATTGGTGTAAAGATGCCTTAGTAATGGACCTTTCTAACATGCTCTTTTAAGATGCATTATCAGCTTGTGAGCATCAGTTTGCATTCCTTATTTCAAGACTGTGCACCTTTTTTCCTTTTCATACTTTTTTCACAACTGTTACCAGTGATATAACATACATCTATAACCTTCATTTTTCTCCATTGCAGTCTTATTACACAGACATAATTCTGGACTTCATATCTGTATGCTCACCACAATTCATGAGAGTTGTTTGGTCAGGTGGAAGAAGTCCATTACACGGATTATACTGTGATCATCAAAGCATTAGGTTAAGGGAATACACTTGATTTAAAGTGAGAAGGGCATGACCAATGGGAACGAAGTTGAGCGATATCAAGTCATCGTTGACATGGTCGAGATGGAGAGCAATACAGAAGATGTATTATTAACATCGAGGTTCTTTGTCACATTACAGCTAGAGAACTGAAAAGGTATCCAAATGTGTCACTGAAATTTAACAACCACAAATAGACAGAGCTTGTTACACTTTTTTTTTAATTAGGACATACAGCAGCTGTATCGCAAAAACCAATCATGTGAGCTAAACATATAAAGAATGTATTGAAGATCTAAATTTTTTATTTGCTTTTTTAAAAGAATATAACGTACTAACAAAAGTGTTCTCTAATGAAAGAAAAGGACACAAAAATAGTAAAGCTTTAATGCTGAATGGTTGTGTAATCCAACCTTTATGTTTTATTGTTAGCATAGCAGGTGTGGAAGTCTACTGAAGTGAGGGCTGGCTGGTTTACACCATGCCTCCATTCCACAGACAAGCCATTGAATGATCAGATCTGTTTTGGGAGGATGCTTAGTGAGATACGCCTGAGGGGAAAACTAAAGGAGAACTGAGGTTCTATTAATAATTTCCTTTTTTCCAATCTGGTCCTAAATCCCCCACATACAATTATGCCTCCCCCCTTTTTTACAGACAAAAACCTTGAAAGAGTTCTTTGTTGCTCTTTTATTCTTAAGTCAACCATGAACAGAATGATGACATTTTCTCCATCTTAGATTTCAAAAAGATGACTACAAACCATCACATCACGCATCATTCCCCAAATCTTGGAAAGCCTCTTCGGACTTTGTTAATTAAACACCCCCCCCCGAGGCCTTGTAGCCAAACAAATAAAAGCTGCCTATGGTAAATCTTACTGACACTTGGCATTTACTTGTTTTATTTCAACCCTACAGAAGATTAACATCTAAGCCCAATCAGCCTGGATTCATCATGTTCTGACAACTTTTTCCAATAAGATCATAAAACAGTTCTTTTAAATAGAAAGCAACGGATGATTGCCCTCAGGTAAAAAAAGGGCTATTCATCAAACACCTGCCATTGTGGAATTACTAAATGCAAAACAATTGTTTTTCTGAGGTTGAAAAGAAAAAACATTGGTTTTCAGTTGTTTGAAGTGGTGTTATCTTCTACATGGGGATGTTCTCTCGTACAGTGTACATGTTTATGTGATCTCTCTGCAATTAATTTATTGAAGTAAGTGGGAGGTGGAAGTGACAGCAACTGAGTGAAAAATCTCCAATTCAACAGTATATTATGCCTGTGTTTTGAGGTAATCTGATCATATTTCTATATTCTCAAGGCTGCAGGTTTCTTTGAATCTCTAACATTACATAGGTAAAGCAAAAAAACACATGGCAAGTCCTTGCCACAAAAGTAATGAATAAGAAAAGTCCATCAACTGTTGCTGCCACCACAAATACATTTGACAGATAGAATAGCCCATCGCCAGGACCAGATCAATAACTGAGGTTAAAACTTATAACACAGTAAGGACGTTTGCTGGGCAAAATTAATATGAATTTTTTTTCTCATGACAGATGAGCAATTCACATTTGACATATCTTCAGCTGCAAGCAAAAATATCAATAAAACATCATGTCATTCTCAAGAGGACAGAAAAAGTGAACAGAGCCAAGTTTTATCAGGGTTTTGAACAAAAGAATAGATATGATTGTAGAGTTTCCTTTGAACTCCAACCAGTGGTGCTTGCCTCATAGATTTTTAGCAAGTGAGTGACACAGAATGAAAACTAGTAATTCATACACAGCACTAAACTCCACACCTACCAATTTCAGTAGTTAATCCGGTTCCAAAGACAATACCTCTGCACTTTCCAGAGGCAATATTGGTGCCCTATAAAAGAACATAAACAATTTCTAACAGCATTGGGCTAATTACTTTCTAAACAATGAAAGGCCATTATTTGTTTTCCAACATGGACTTAATCTGCTTTATTTAATCTTTGGTATTTCAAAAAATTAAGATGAAAAATCATAATGAGAATAAGTCAGTAAATAAAAAGAAATTTTGTATTTGTAGCTTAGATACCACAGACATGCAGGAAGACCTTTTATAATGCATTGCATGTATATGACAACAATACTCACAGAGAAGAGAATGTTCTTCTTGTCCTGATTGACAGCTCTTTCATCTGGGATGGGTTCAGTGTGCTTTATGATGCTCACACTTTCACCTGAAAGCAGGAGTTAATACAATTATTTATATATAAAAAAAGGAATAACAATAATTAATTTCTTAAACACATGCTACATGCTGCTTGTCCCAGCACTGTTTAAAAAAATTGATATTATTTCTCAATGGGAATCGATTCAAAATAATATTTCTAATACTGTCCTGAACATATTACTTCAGTGAGTTAATTCTCTCACACAATGTGCTAGATCTTCAAGAACATGCTGTTCATTTGGGTCTTACCAGATGTCACTAAGTACGAGTGCTGGTATATATATTGACACAGGATTTGAGCACTTTAAATATTTAAAAAACCAAACAACGCTAACTCACCAGTAAGGATAGACTGATCTACTCTTATGGTTGTGGAATGGATCCTGATAATACGAATATCTGCTGGAACCTTATCACCAACTGAAAAAAAATTTAGAAACTACATTTCTGTCAGAACTTATGTTTACATTAGTAAGCATACCTTTCTAGGTAAGCCATCAACCATACATCAGGAGTATGTGAGAGAGATAAGAATCCCAAACTAAAAAAAGACAGCATTTTCTATATTTAAGAAGTGTCCATTTTATTTCCTTAATGATGTTTAAATGCCTATGAACGTCAGCAGTATGTAGTGTCTGGAATGTGTCTGAAACTCATTCTGTGTTGATCTAATGTTAAGCCTCCAGGCAGCAGAACCATAATCTAGCAGATGTCTTGACTGAAGTATGAACAGATCACCCCATAAGACCAGTAACTCATTGAGTGTGTTATCTGGACAAGGGTTATTATCCACACCACGTCCATCACTGACCAATGAAACTGACCACAGGTAAACAGCAGTTAAGTAGCCCTTAACTGATGGTGTGTATTGATGAGCCTACACACGTGTGCCTGTGTGAGTGAGTGTGTGTGCGTGTGTGAAAGTGTGAGTGTGTGTGCACATGTATCAATTGTGGCAAATACGGGAAAAAAAAATTGGAGATCTGTCAGAGATGCCGCGATTACATTAACATATATATTACTTTCACAAGCTTGTTAAAACCTGTGTTTCTTAAAGTCAATTAACCAGGAATCAGATTACGCTTTAAAATAAGAGCTCCCTCCCTCTCCCCAAATGAACGTTGCAAAATTTTGCCCTGGTGAGTCAATGTGAAGGTATATAAAAAATCTGCAAGGCAACTGATGGCTCTCATAACAGACAAGCAGTATGTTATATGGCAAACAGTAGGGAATCGCAGGGATTTGTTGCTTCTTATACTTCTAAGGTGTCAATCTAAAGGTGAATGGTGCTTTCTTAGCTGTAACTGGCAACGCCTAATTCTATAATAAATACAAATACTCCATCCCTGCAATACCTGTAAGTTAATTCTGTTGCATGAAAAGAAAATATTCCAAACACTTTTTCATAAAAAAAGGGTCAGCGCAACCAATCCTAATGCATTTCTTATGCAGTACGTAGTCATACGTGATGCTGATCCAAAGTGTCCAGCTGGGCTGTATGGAATCTAAATAAGCAACACACTGAGATGTGGATACTTACAAGAAAATTTAAAGATGTATAGATTCACTTAATTTGGTTTTTCTTAGTAAGCTGTAGCACTGATACCAGAGTACAGCCATATTAAGACATCCATTCCCTCTGAAATGGTAGCCAGGCTAAGAAAATATTTCCAATTTCTCTTACGACTAGCAATAAAATCTTCATAAACAAAGACTGGCTTAAAAATACAAACATTCTGCGTCTTAGAAATGTAATATAGTGACCATTTAACTTTATCAGCTACCTAAACTTTTGACTCAAAGAGGGACCTTTCTCTACTTCAGACAGGAACATACCCACCTAGAAATCTTGTCATGTGGTTACACGTGTATATTAGGTCTATGACAATTCGTATCACCAAGCAGAGTGTAGTACTTAATCCCCCATTATGCATTCCCAGCACTACTTACCAGATACTTCTACTACATCTCCTGGTACTAGTTCACTAGCTCGTATTCTTTGTACTCCTTTGTTATGCTTTCTGACAACTTTAGCTATTTCTGGCTCATATTCTTTTAATGCTTCAATTGCACTTTCTGCATTTCTTTCCTAAAACAAAAAATATCAACATTGTTAATCAAGTACACATAAGGACATTTTTCAATCAATCTTTCAACATAACTTTCCAAATGCCACAGTTAAAACATTATATTTTTTATTTTAAGTTATATAAGCATTTGCTTATTTTTCTTCTTAGGTCAAATTACTAATTAGTTTCTTTTGTTAGTTTGGTAATAGAAGATTACAAATTTCTTTTCTGGGGGCATAAAAAAACATTAGTTGGTGATAAAAGAATATCTGGATATATGTACCATTCACACTGTGTAACCTGTTGGTGGTATTTAAGTAGAAGTAATGGATTCTGTGGATGCAAAGCGAGAAAAACATTATTTTTCCCTACAGTGGTCAAGGATTCCCATGGTCACAACAGATGACCTGTGGTACTGTCCTTTCAAACAAGAGCAGTCATCCTAATCACAAAGACACAGCCAATACTGTCACAACACATCCTCTATAGGAAGATTCAATCATAACAACCTCATATCATGGAAGAAAGTGTAGTTTCTCAAGAGGACAATAAACTTGGCAACAAAGGTACAGCTGCAGTGAGTGAGGAAATAGGAGGCCGTTTCATCTGCTCCGCTTACGTCAGTGAGCAATTTGGAGAGCATACAAAACCGAAGCAAAGAGAATATTATACCCAGGTACAAATTGCTTCCCTCCTTGTTCAGGTACAGAAAACGAAAAAAAATACAAGGCCCTTTTTTCTGAAAGTGAAACATTTCGCAATCACTTTTCCTTGATCTTCCTGGTATTTGACTGGAGGTATATGATCATGTGGATCTGTCTACCTCTCTGTGGAGATAAGCCTGTGAAGTTGATGATGTATATTGTATTAAATTATCAATAAATAACCAGTTCAGATGCCTGTATGAGAATGCTTAGAAGGATTTGCTAAGTGTTTAAAGCAGTGACGTATTAAAGCCAGCATGCTCCTTTATACATAATTGAGAATGCAAATTCATGAGCATGATTTGGGAGTGCTGCGAAATGGAATGCTTGAGTGAGCACTTAGTTTACAAGGAGCTGAATCTGTAACTTGCATCCTTAATTTAACTTTTCCGAAGGCTATGCCAATTTACATAATAATTTAATTCTTAGACTAATGCTTTTTATATTTATGTTGCAAAACATGTATGATGAATAACTAAACGGAGTATATGGCAATACATAACTTAGAATTCTAAAGGAATTTAACCTTTTAGAATAAAGTAAGGCACTGGATTATTTCCATTAAATCTTTCAAGAATGAGATACAATTTACATAAATAAAATTTCAGTTATTTACACATCTGATAGCTACATTTATTTATTTTTTTCATATTAATGATTATATTCTTTAATAAGAAGAAAATCCCATTGGAATCAATTTGACATTCCCAGAGAGAGAAATCTAACCGAAGAAAACACTGCCCTGCCCCCAATTTGAGCTGATTGATCAGAACGAGAATGAGAAGCACATGAAAAAATCAAAGCCACTGCTGGAGTTACAGCTGCAGGAACCTGTACTGACATTTGGAAAGAAGCTCCTTAACCTCTGAAGAGAAGAGGAAATGGCCATTAGCTGTCTTGATTAGGTCATGGTTGGATTAATACCCAATCTATAAACAGAACCAATCACTAGAAGTCTCAGTTTGACATCTACATTAGAGGGTCTGCTATCAATCACATGGGTTAATGGAAAAGTTGGAATCTAACACCTTATTTGGCAAAATCTTTTTGTTTCAGACACAAGCTTCATGAGATAATAGATGATTTAGTAATTATTGGATGATTCTATATTCTTTTTGTAAGAAAAATATTACTTTTATGCTTAAATCATAGTGAAATTGTAAAAAAAAAAAAAAGAAAGAAAAAAGTCATATCTATGTAAAGTAAGTATCGATTATGCAAGTCAGTGCTTCCTTGAAATATGCATTTAATCTTCTTAACAACTTTCAGAGAAATCAAAATACTCTGAGGGGTTTAGGAAAATCAATCTCTAACAAATATTCAGAATCATGAGCACAATTTAAGGTGAATTCTACAAAGATCAATATACAAGGCATGAACTTGACATCTGTTTAATTCAAACGCATGATATTTTCAAGATATATTTGCTGGATTTGATATTCGTAACCAGTGTTTCTTCAACTGCAGGTGTGTAGCATTTTTTTTCAACAGGAGCTTCTTTCTGCTGTATCCAAGCTTAAGGCTGAAGTGACACAAAATATTTTTCTACACTTTATAACAGATATGAGCCTAGGCTTAAAAAAAAAAAAAAAAAAAGATTTATTGCAGATCTTGACGAATCTCAGGAACCATCAGAACTGAATAAAAAAATGTGGAACTCTGTGTTTCCGCGGAACAAGTTCATGTCTGTTATAAAATTAGCTTTGGAATTTTATCTGACAAAAGGTTAAAACCTTTTATGCAAGACTTTGGTCCTTAGCCCTCAATTTTAGTTGAAAAAAAAAATGCCTAGTCGCAATTTCATATCAACTGCAATGTCACACCATAAATTATGTGTACACTCTCACATTTAACACAATGTGTGTGTGTGTGTGTGTGTGTTTGTGTGTGTCCACCATCGCACCTAACAGACGAGCACAAACAGATACATTGTCGCTAGGAGGCTGTGGTCACTTACCTGCCATACACCAACTGTAGCATTGGCAAACAAGATAAGAAGGATTACAAATGGTTCCACAAAGGCAGTAATTTGATCATCAGATTCTTCAAACCATGCCAGGATCTGTAAAAACAAAGCAGTACACAGTTATTAATTCATTATTAATGAACACATTCAAATTAAGAATCAATCAATAACATGACTCCTTCATTTCCTTTTTTGAAAATATAAAATCAGTGACTTCAAAAGTATATGGGTAAGTAAACAAATAACCACAGAATCTATGACCACTTATTAAATCAACTTTTTTTATAATTCTTAACATTTTTCCTGAAATGAATAGGGTTTCTCTAAGGCCTCATTTAGAACAGTGGACTAACTAGTCCGAGGGTCAACCCACTTCAAAAGTTCCCCACGGGGAATCTATCAATTGTCTATTAGCAGATCAGATGGCAAGCTTTGCAGTGGGTTGCCATATTTGATCCTAGGACTAGTTATTCCACTATTCTGAATGCAACCAAAGTCATATCATATAAGAATTAACCCCTTGGCTCATACTAAAGAATTTCACTGAGATATATCTTTGGCCACTCACTCACCAAGGTTGAACATGTAAGCAAAGTCCTTAAAAAGAATAGGCTAAAATTATGAGTTTGTCAGTCATAGTTTTTCCCAAGAGATAGGCTAGTTGGCAAAAAAATTATCTGCTTCATGAAATGGTATTTGTTTGATGTTTCATCAGCACTTGATCACCTCTTGATGTACTATTAAACTTAGTATTTGGACTGGTAGCTTAAAATTCCTGCTAAGAAGCACCTGACATGACATGCAAGGGGTGGGATATCAAGGACCAATTTATGTATGAGGATTCAAGGAGAGGAAGAGAGATGTTGAACATACAACAGCAGTCCCCAGAAAACATTCCTTAGATTTTCATTAAAAACTTGTACCTGACAACATTATTTATGGAAGTGATAGATATAACAGTGTTACAATGATCGTCTTTTAAACACTGTGTCAATGACAAATTGTAAAAAAAAAATGGCTACTAATTGGCAAGGTACTTTCCCCCAAAATTCCTTAATATTTTAGAGAATAATATTTTTCTTTAATTTTGTAAATCAGGAAATATTAGCAACACCCTTGCTGAATGTCAAATAAACCAGATACATAAATATGTCAATTTTTGCAAAATATAACTTGTACATGTACTTGGAAACCCTTTGAAGTGAAAGGGCACTCTTATAACAACCACTCTTTACTTGGTAGGTGTACATCTTCAAATAAGCACACACAAGAAATGAGCATTTTCATTAACAAATACATAAGAACATAAATGTTGGCCACTCATTTTTGATAAATCAAGTAAGACATAGATTGATGTATCTGATTTAAAAATCAACCAGTCAATGTATTTAAATAATCCCCCATTCTTACCTAACAAAAAAATCAACTTCTGTAAGAACTTCTTCAACACTGATAAAAAACAAGCTTCCATAAACTTTTTTCAAAAAAAAAAAAAAAAAAAAAAATCAACTTCAAGGTAAATTTATACAAATAACTTGAATAATATACATTATCTGCATCAACCTACCATATAGTCAGTTAACTGCTGAAAATTACTATGTAAAGTGGTCAGGACAATACTACTGTCCATGTGTTTGACTGACCATGATGTGTTTGAAATATGACACAAGTGGCCAGTGACCGGTGTATAAGAATAAAGTGTGAAGGGTATATCAGGTGATAACCCTATGTGTAGATGAGAAAGTATCAGTGTGTGTAAGACCATGACAAAAAATGAAATATGGAACTTTTTTTTTTTTTTTTGCTTTACTAAAGCAAACAATGATAGGAAATAGAAGCTGACAAATATTTACTAACAACCACAAGACACCAGCCAATAAACACAAAAAAAAAAACTTAAAAGACTTGGGCCTTCCAATTAAACCAAACTACTTTGAAAACTGTAGTTATACAATCCAACAAACATCACTCCAATCATCTCAAGCTTCTGCAATCCTACCCTGTGTCACTTTCTCTGCAGGGTACCTTCCATTCAAGGTAATACAAGCATTAAGAGATCTAGCTACTCTAACACATATTTCGCTATCTGTGTAATGTTACACGCCTCAGCTTCCATCAACTAATTGGATGACCTTCACCTAATGTACTACCTGAATGATGTACACAATGAGGCTTCAACAGCACTCACTAACAGGATGCAAAAAGAAAGAAATCAAGTTACAGAATGCTATTTTTCAAACCTTGTCAATAACAACAATTAAATCTTTCAGTCGAGATTTCTGCACATTTAAAATGAATTGAATGGGGATGCAATCTGAATAAAACTGATGGAGATTGTATAAATTGAAAAGAGATAGAAAACATAAAGGGACTATATTTCATTACTGTAAAAGGTTCTCAGACTCATTCTGTACATAGTGACCTAATAATAACTTTCTGTTATTGACAATGCTGAAAGGATTAACAAATTTGCAAATGGCATAAACTGGAATTAACAGGTCACCAAGACTAGCTTTTTGTTTGCAGAAATCAGTGTTCAGCCTTTGCATCATGAGCAAATATGACAGCATCCGATTCATATTTTTCCTCTTTTCTTTTTAACAATGCACATGCTTAAAAGTACAGGTCATTCACATTATCATGGGCAATTAGACAAGATGTGCTTGCATGGAGTGTGCAAGCTTCCTACCCGCTGCCAAAATGAACTGATAAAAGGTCAGAATATTAGTAGAAATACCTGGCAGGTCTTCCAAACCCAGACAGACTGCGCTGACTGACAACAAGGGGTGCAACAACAAGTTATAGATATGTTAACCAGAAATAAAGAGAAGTGAGGAAACTACCAACATTTAGACCAACTTTTCATCTTTCAGCAAATTCAAATAATCAAACTCAGGAGTATGTTATTGATGTCTATTTTTACCATAAAAACCTTACCCCCCCCCCCCCTGAACAGGTAAGCAAACTCAAAGATGTAATCACATATCAAAATTTCTCCCCCTTAATCAACTACCAAGGATATCAGTTAAACCATCTACTGCCTACCATCCGCCATGTATACTTTATTAATTAAGGTATTATACCTCCCATCAAGAAGTGAGGTAGAAATGACCACTTTGCATGTATTTTTTTTTTACACAGAAAGAAAGAAATAGCCTGGGGGTATGGGTTGTGTGACACACTTAATCTGTTTGTATAAAAAAAGAGGTGGATCTGTCCACAAAATACTGCCAAAGATCACGCCATGGTAAATGTATTTGGATATAATCTAAGATGGACATCCTTTTTTCATACATCATTTAGGATATTAGCATGAACTGGCATTAGATTAAAATAGGCAAAGCATTATTAATGATGCCATTTAAAGCAGATTCAGCAAGTTATGCTGCACGTCAATTACCATTCTTCAAATCATCTTTTACCCTACAAAGCAGAAGGCTAGTTTTAATGACAATTATATAGATTTGTATTATCACATCAGGAGACCACAGTCAAGTTCAGAAAATGGGTCTATAAGTGGCAGACCAATGGTCAAGAGTGCAGAAACCAACTGACCAGCTCCCCAAGATGCTAGCCTTTTTACTACTATTTTTGGTAGTAGACGGCTTTTAAATGAACTGAAATTGAATGCGTCTGGGGTGCATGTATTTAGTATTACCTAAGACAACAAGGTGTAATGATAGGGGCAGTGGAGTTTCAAGACCATGAAATAACACCTTACGAGTTCTGAAATTATCCCACCTTCAGTTGTTGGGGTCTTTTAAAAGGCATTCTGCTACTAAAATCTGACACCAGGCTGATTGGGGCATAGTTTGCCAGGAATGCTGGCCTAGGTGAGCTGCAGAGTTCAGACCAACTTAGAACTAGATCTACAAATTATTAAGCCATTACATATGACAACATCTTCACCAACCTGCATCTGCTTTTGACTATGCCACCACAATAATTTGGCATATGGTGCAGGAAAGTTATTTTATTTTAAAAATAAGATTTATATGTAATTGTTTCATATTAATCGAGCAATACTTTCTCTGGATAAAACAGATTATCTCAGCTGATAAAGATTCAACCTGCAGCTGCCAGCATCAGTTTTAACAACATTTGCATCAGTTTTTGTTTGCATAATCTGGATTGTGTAAAACTTAGTGTGTATTCTGGCATCTCAAGGAAGAGACCAGTATAAATGACAGGTAAAATGGATGTATTTTTAGCAAGGTGCTAAAATGCTTTTCCTTATACAAGTTTCCTATAAAAATTAACCTACGTGTGTCCTGTCACAGACTTAAGTTGTTACCGGAGATTTAAATTTGCACCAATTTTCTATGGACAAAATCTGCAATAATGTGCATAATAATTTTCCAGTCTTGGTGTGATGGAAAGTTCCTGCAGGTATCTTATTTGGCCAGGTCCTGTTATCACCTTGGATCAATGCACTGATAGCCATGTGTCAACAGGGTCTGGATGGTGCCCTCATTACAAAAGACCATATTTCAACAGGATGGGGGATTAGGTGTCACTATACTTAGCACCTATCAGTTTACGACTTTCCATCATTAAAAATGAAATCTCAATTAAACTGGAGTCAAAGGCCAATCTCTTTATCTACATTTGCGTCAGTGCAAATCTATTTATAGCCTGTGAACAACCATAAAAAATAGCCTCCCTGGATCCACCCATTCTAGCGTTCATTAATATAAGTGTACAAATACACTTAAAAATATTCCCATACAGTAATACCTAAGAGGTCAAACCCCCTTAATCCCACCAAACTTCAATAGAAAATTTCCAGAAAGAAGCACCTGTGCAACAATCCAGAATTTTTGAGGAGGAATTAGATTTCCTACTTGAGTCTATTAAGAACAAACTTTCCTCAGCCTGCATCTCTTTCGTGTTCCTTTAAGCTAATATTTAAAGTTGCTGCAATCTAAACTGGAGTTATTTGTCTCTGCTGGATCCTACGTCAATACCTGGTCGGTAGAGAGCAGCCTAACACATGGTCATCATTTACCAAGATGTTCCAAATATTTTTTGCACCTAGGTTGCATTAAAGCTCTCAGAGTTCCCAATTAAAGTCCAATCTTCAGCCGATGTCTGCAGTGATATCATATGTGAATCATTTAGCACACCTATGATGTCACCTTTTCCAAAGTGGCTTTAAAAATCCCCTTCACAAAATCACATTTTGATAAACGTAAGTTAACATCATCAACAACTCGAAATACTAAACTGGGGAGCTTATCATCAAAATATCCTCCTTACATTTGCATGTAGCTCAAATCCAATTCAATAACCTGTAAAAACAGGTAAAAGCTTAATTTGTTCCACGGTTGCTAAGGCAAAGGAAAGGGTACATGATTGACCTTTCCAATAACACAAATTCAATCACATGGATGGTAAGCAGTTGCAATCAGGAGAGATCCCCTACCATTTACATGCATAATCCTGATTTTTAAGTTTTACATATATCCACATAAAATGAACTCGATGGACCCTTTTAAATGTATAAGGGACTCTGTGAAGGATTTTGGCCTGAAAAAAAGTTATTTTCTTCCAACTCTTCTACAGTGTTTTATTGCTAAACAACCATTATTCAACAATATGTCAAGTTCTCCAACTTTATTACTTGACAGAAATCAAGAGATAAAAGAGAGCAAATACTCTGTATTTTTTACAAACAAACTCTTTACAGCTTATTTGTAGATGACAGACTACATGCTCACCAGCAGTGACTTGTGGGAAAAAAAACAAGTTAATATTGCTTGTGTACTGCAACGATGAAGGTGTCTCCATGCACTAAAATTTAACATAGATATTGCAATCATTATGAAGACTTGTATGACTGAAGAGTGTAAGTGCAAAAAAAAAAAAGCCTGCAATTAAAAAATATATATATTCACACCAAAAAGGTTACTCATGCAGAGAATTAGAATATAGCTATATAAAGCCAATCTATTATCATGTTTCTGCTTCCCCGCCCTTAAGTGCATTTAGTTAGCCTTTCACAATAAAAATACAGAAAGCACCTTCACTTCGCAATTGAGCACACTGTCTATTTACTTATCTGTTCAAGGATCATAAGTTCTGCAGATAGGTTCTGTCCACTATAATTAATGGTGTATTTGATCACTTGAAAAAGATAGCACAATTACCTGACCAATAGATAAGTAAATTACTTTGGGGTTTCCTCAATATACCTGTTTGACTGGTCAGTGGAAACTTAATGGCCATATCTACAGCTCTCAGTCATGTTAAACTACATTCAATACACCCATCCAGCGTGGCAACCCTGATACCTTCATATCTTGTACAACTAATTAAGCTTTGGAAAAAAGTTTTTTTTTTCTCTTTATCATAGAATCCTCTTTTGTCTCATCAAATATATTACCAACCCACATGATTTGTGAATTAAATCTATGGGTTTCCTACTTCTTTCAACACTTCAGCTGACAAAAATCTCTGATACAAATAGTCCAGTTCGTGGTTGGTAAATCAATATACTCAAATCACTCACATTTCCTCATGTAAAGGAATTTTTTTATTCCTTTTTCCCTTAAATTATTTGACATCAAGTCCCCCTTCATAAAAAACAATGACATAAATTCAAAGCTTTTCTTGGCAACCTTCATGCTAACATTACACCTCCATGATCAAGCCGCCATTCTAGGAAAACATGAACAGCTTCTGTTATTCTTAGCACATGTTTGCAGAGAATCTGTTTACATGAAGTGGCTGTGATATTGTGATCTCAGGATATGTGTTATTTTCTTCAGTAAAAAGTCAACTTCAGACCAGAAATAATATAGTCATTTAGAAATGGGTTAATCAGTTTCAATTTACTTCAACAACATGGGTACATAAAAATGGGTTTTTTATGTACCCATGTTGTTGAAGTAAAAGAAGAAGCAATACTGGAATACAAACAGAGTATAAAGGTGGTGTTTGGATTCTCCTTATTCACTGCATTTGTGCAATATAAAGTGTCAAGTCAACCTGTGGTGCATGCAACTCCTCTGTCATGACTGATGCCTCTGTAACCCTAACCACTTTAGACAGATATCACAATAATGGGTGCAAATTTTTCTCATATCAGTGCCCATCTTTATCCTTATGTAACTAGTGATATGAAGGCCACAGTATTGATTTTATGCATATGCCCATACCAAAGTGACAGTAATGCTTTCATTTCTATATAACAGATAAGATGTCAGGCCTAAAAATAACTGAATTTGTCTCTTTTAATTAGAAGTCTCCTTTTTTACTATCATTACAATAAGGGTACTATTAAGTGCGCCTCAGTTCTCCCACTACAAACCCTGATAAAACACAAGGTCAGTCACATAACAAGGTGGATTTCTAGTCAAGTTGGGTTGGCTGCTCTGAGGAGGACCCATCTAAGCAGGAAATCAGGTTTATGATTACCTCATCAGAGACAGCATATCCAATCCTGTTATCCTGTCCATCTCCATTGCAATCTAGGAGATTCAAGAGCCATTAGATGAACTTTCTTTGGTGAAGTTATCATAATGAATGTGCCTGCTGAGATAGATCATACAGAGTAAGGCAGATCTAAACTGACTGGAAACACAACTAATGATTAAACATTACATACTGTATAAGGTTATTTTCACTGGGTTGTGGATTTTGTGAAAATGCAATACTAAATAAAATTAATCCCCTCCCAATAACTATTTGTCTTTCTTAAAGTAAAGCAAATAGTGATAGTGCCCTGCACTTGTTCGGTTTATATACTTTTTTTATTGAGTTTTAAAGCATAAAATACAGTTTAAATGATGATTCCAATAGTAATCTCATGACCTATGATGTTTGTGTGAAACATACAAAAATGGCATATTCGAAAAAGTAATGCAGCATTCATGAGCCCATTCCTTCTCAGCAGCTGAATTAAAAAATATGACAAAATTAAGCATCTCTGTTCAAGAAATGCCTGTTGTCAAATGAATGTGTAGATTACAGGAAAGGTCAGTGGTCTGAGGGATCAGGCAGACTTTCAAAGTGCATACATTCCAAAGGAGTCATATCAAGAAGCACCGCCAAGAGCATCTCACTGGAAGCTAACTCCCCCGTCTGACCTTCACCGAAGTACAAAAATGGCATCATACATGTAGAATTTGTGATGGTACGAAGATAGGTGGTTTATCAACTCCATCCCTTACAGAAATAATGATATAAATACAATACTGATAGAAATGGTGACAGCATTCTATGCTTGTAACATCAAATCTTTCATATACTTACAAATGAAATTACAGCTGCAAGTAACAGGATCTTTACAAGGAGGTCATCAAACTGTTCTACAATGAGCTCCCACAGTGGTTTTCCTGAAAAGAGAGAACATGAATTACCACATAGCTTCAATTGTATAAATTAAGAGTTGTTAATTGCTTATTTACTTACTTCTGACAGTTGTTCATCCATTTGGTACATGGGAGTTCGTGACATACAAAAAAGTTTTCTTTGTCAAAATCCAAGAATCAATCATATATAACTTCATTAATTTCTTTGTTTCAATTAAATTAAAGGGTTTAAAAAACAAAATAACATTACCTTCTTCAGCAGGCAATTCTACAATGAAGAAAATACATAGGCATTAGTTACATATGACACTTCAATATAATATGAGCAGTTGTAATGCATCGGTGTTACCAAAGTTAGTTCTAAAGTTAACCACATAATTAACATGGACTGCTACCAGCTTAGTGCAGATAATTCAGAGTCAACGACAACTGAGTGAAATCTTATTGATCACCAAAAATATGAATGAAATAATTACAAAATATAAGCAGGAGATTTAACGAGCAAGAGATCTTACCGTTAGGTCCATATTTCTCCTTTGCTCTCCTAATCTGTTCGTCGGTCAAGCCAACCTCTTCGTCAACACCGAAGTACTTGAGGACCTCCTCCGTCGTTTTTGTGTGAGCTGCCTCCATTGTGAGAGGACGAATGCTTCAGATAGGGAATCTGAATTAAAAGTTAAGTCGTGTACCCTCTACAGACCTCTCCGAGATCCGTGTGGCCTTAAATCACTGACCCCCAGCAGTCGAAAAATTATTGAGATTGAAAATCAAAGCTAGAAACGGAGGATTTCCAGCCTGATTTCCCACAACCTGTTTCCAGAGAGAGAGAGAGAGTATGCTTGCTATCACACGCCGACCAGCTGTAGGGGTGCAAGTTAATTATATAAATTACGTTGCTTGCTTCAGAAATATCATATGCTTTGCATAATAACATCCCATATAGTCTGAATTTTACATAAGCAATTTCGTTTTATGATACTTGGCGTTTTAAGATATTTAGGTAAAACAAATTATGATAAATATAACCCTTACCTCTCCAGTGAGACGTGGACTTCCCCGCATCAGACACGCGGATAGTAATGTGTTTGTATGCGATTGGTCAAAATTAATCACGTGCCAGTTGACGTCAATTGAGATATATACACAAATGGCCATCCTTACGTTTCTATTTTTAAACCCTCTCCTCGGCTAAGGTATATAAAAAGAAAACATTTCCCCTCGAACCTGGATCAAATGACATATTCTTGCGCAGTGTTCCAACTTTCATGTTGAATTAAATGTGTGTTTGCCATCAGGGAGCAAAGACAGCATTTCAATTCTTTTTAAAAAGCGCACTTGAGAATTTTAAAAGTTGCGGTGAAATCTTATCACCTTCTGCGCGTTACCAAGCATAACAAAATCCAATATTCTCAATCCGTGGGTTAATATGTACTGGCATCACATGAAATACCATGCCAGGATATAATTAGTCTTTGATTGTTATGCGAACTAGATGTTCGTGTCAATGTAGTTCAAGGAAACACCATATTCAGTAGTCACCAGTCCATTTTCAATTACTCTAAAATCATAAATCAACAGCGTTGATGGCCCTTTTGTTTAAAACTTAATCTATCAGTAATTCATAGGCCTACCTTAGGCATTTATAAAATTGAGAAACAAAAACTTACTTGTCAAGTGCATATAAATATGTAGTTGGCCAAGTCCTAAGCGCGTAAACAATCTGGAGGTGAGTGACTGTAGGATTACAGAAATACATAGGCCTGTAATGAAAATTATTGAGGACGAACCATGCCTTCAAAAATTGATTGTCGAATTTGTTAAGGTTTAGTATGGTTGCGGGTTATTCCCGCACAGCAGTGACATTGTGAAATAATACACAGAAAAAAAGCTGCGTCGAGATTGATCCACATTTTTTCTTGCTCCTTGCATTGCGTTAGTTGGGTTTTCAGTGATCGCAGAGCGTAGCCTACAATTTGCGCACTATCATTGTGGCAATATGTACCACTGCTGCAGCCAACATTGAAGGGATAACAATTATTCATATGAAATTCATATTAAACGAAAAACACATTGTAAACAACTCATAGAAATATAATAAATTCTATTATGGCAGTTATCGCAATTATTCTGGAATATGTGCTTGCCATCAGACCACGTGAACCTTCATAGATGACTATACCTCCGCAATAATCTCTAAGAGATTATTTCAAAATTTTTAGGGAAAAAAACAGGGAGTTACTTTGGATGTAGGAATGCATTCATTAACCATTGGTAAGTATGGGGAAATCGTCGTTTACCCCAGGAAACCTTTTTTTTTTTTTTTTTTTTTTTTTTTTTTTTGCGCTTTTTACGCTCTGACAAAGATAACATATCTATTACCTATATTTAACTAGTACTAATAAAAATTGATAATAAAGTAATATAAATAAACAAGTGTTTTGGTAGCAGTTTTGACTGCCAACTATCTTGTAAAATGAAACCATAAAGATTATTATGTATCAGTCAAACGTGTGCATTGACAATATTAGAACAAGAAATGACGTACAAGAAGAGTTTACCAACAACGTGGAAAATTTCAATCGATGTTTCGTAATGGGGCTTGTCCGTATTGGGCATGGTTCAAAGTACTTGTGCCCTAATAACCCCTACCCAATAAAACCGATATTATATCCACATTACGTAATCGAACTCGATTTGTGACATTTCAAATATTGAAATGAAGTGAGCTATCAATGATGCATGAAATTAATTCCAGTTGGAAGATGACTGTCTCACACTGGCTTCTGATAACTAGGGACCTTGCCTCCGCCAACATGCTTTTCTTCAAGGTCTTGTTTTTCCTGGGATTCTTTTTACTAATTGTGAATACAGAAGCGACGAAAAATGACGAAGTTTGCAAGTCACAAAACACGATCTTTTCTAGTTTTAGCAGAAAATATTCCACATCGGAGGTATACTACCTGGACAGCGCGCAGACCTTGAAGCAGGGCATCTGCAGCTTTAAATGCTCCCAGTTGCAAAACTGTCGTTATTACACATACGAGGGCGATACTGGGAACTGTACTCTGTACGCCCCCGCTACGCTAGATCAGTCTTCAGAAAGCACCACTTTACAGCCGGGACATTTTGCAGTCAATGGAACAATCTTGGAAAATCAGGTGATGATTCTTCATACGTTTTAGCAACAATGAGATATATAACAGTTTGTCTGTTTTATTATATTTTATACTGTTTGAAAGCCGTGGAAGATAAATGACATATTATGATAAAACGGATTTTTATAACATTTCTGATACTTTCCTCTTAATGCCAATCATTTGCCTCACCTTTTCATAAATAAAAAAAGAAAAGCATTCAAACGCGTTTGCAGGTTCAATTTGCGATTTCGTTCCAGACAAACTGAATCCCGTCAATGGCCCTTTCACATAGAACAGTATACATAAAAAAATTTGTCTGTACTGGTTCACTTTGAGAGGTTGACCACATTTAATTAATTTTAAAGATTTTCAAACTATTAACGTAGGAGTTTCAACGAAACGGACCCCCCCCCCCCCCCCCCCTTCGCTCGAGACCAGGGTACAAACTTATGGGAAACTTGTGAAAGGAAGGAAAAACCCTTGGAGATCATTTACATGAAAGGACCCGTCAAAATGAACCAGAACAGACTGTATCCCTTTAGTACACTGAGTGTGAGAAGAACCATAAGGCGACAACAATCATGAATTCGAAGTTCAATGTTTATTTTGCCCAATTATTTAATTAATTAATGTACTTCAATTAAATACTGTCGACATGGTACGACAGTGTTACAATATTGTAATCAAACGTAATCTTCGTTTGTTTTAAGGCTTTTTAGTAAATTCATTTTAGATATTCGTATTACTGCCTACTAAGAATTCTCACACGTGTTGTTATACCGTTGAAATGTATTCAATCGGTGTTAAATATGTCAAACCTTTTTAACTAAAGAACTGATTTTATAGAAGGTAATAAACAATTATTTTAAAGACGATAGATAGATAAAGACGATAGAAATTACATTAAAAGTAAAATCAATTTTGAAGTTATCTATCTTGAACCTTTTTTTTTTTTTTTTTTTTTTTTTTTTGAGCAATCACTCTCTAATAATTTCTTTACAGCCTCACCAGCAATTTTTCGTTCAATTAATATTTCGCTTATTTTCTCGCTCGATAAATTGAGTTATTTCTCCATTTTCTTGGTTATAGTGCGGAGATGGCCCTACCCGTTCTTTTATTACGCTAAAGTTCCAATGCTAAAAAATCAGAAACAGATCAGAACAGTTTGCAGGATGAACCATAAGAAATCAGACTGTTATTAGGCTAGCTGAGAAACAAAACAGAGATACTTTCATGCCAATATTTTGATGTATTTATATAACTACCGTTGTGTTTGATGCGATTTAAAAATTACACAACAGGTCAAGTTAACTGTGATAAAAGTAGAAACTGATTCAGGTAAGAGTAGTTCAGGATAATACATGCACACGACTTATCAACCACATTACTGAAGCCGGCAGCAACTTATAAGCGTGTTTGTGTATGTGAGCGGTGGTCGAGGTGGAGGGGAGGGGGTATAATTGTTTAGAAAACACCGTCTGACAAGGAGAGCGGGGGTAACGACAAATATTTTGCACTAGAGGGCGGACAGTTGTTTGGGGTCGCGATGTAATATTTATATGTAATATTTCAGTCATTTTTTAGCCACTCCCCCAGCTCACCTGGATCCTACGCCTGTGTAAAGTAGTGATATCGAACTTCAATATCCAGATTATGATTATTTAGAATCCATCAAACTGGAGAGATGTGCGTTATTTCGCAAGGAAAAGTACTTTCTTCACCCCTATTTGAACCACATCAAGCGTTTGCAATTATCGTTTTTATCGACAACTGTAAACGATGTCTGATATATAGAGTTGTGTTATGTCAGGGAAGTATGTTTTAACTTCTCTCCACAAATAACCATGGCCAGGGTGTCAATTTATCGATCAACATTGACAGATATTGGAATACAAATAGGCAGTGACCTGCATCAGATAAAACGCAGAATGAACCAAGGCACAATTTCAAACCAGTGGTTTTCTCTTCTGTGGCTTTTTTTTTTTTTTGTTGTTGAATCACGTGTGAGCTTGTGTCCATTTAACCTACTATTCTTGTTGGTTATAATTATAATCGAAGTCGAAACCAATAAATCAATTTTTATAAAAAAATACAAAAAACAAAAAACATGCGTACGGTATGGAAGTATTTATCATACAAAATATGTATTAAGCATCGATAATGTTATTTTTACGGAGCTATTTGCAAAACAATTAATCAACCAATCTATCTGATTAAATTCTTTTCTAAAATGTTTGTTTATTGCGTAAACTTTTCTGGTGAGACCTATCATTTTTGTCTTTCTAGGCGGACTTACATGGCGTGTGTCCATACTACAGCGAGTGCGAGTGGGACGAATTCTGCGCAGACGACTGTCTAGACAAGAGAAGTATCACATGTGAATGTCGAAATAAAACACAATATGGAAAAGAATGTGATAAAGGTTAGTTTTAAAACTTGCTATTTGGAAGCACATTTTTACTCTGCATCATCACTGTACAAAAAGTTAGGATGAAGTTACTTAGGTCGACTCTCCTTGGCACGACCGGTTACGTTTGTTGTCCACGGTGAACACTGCTTTACAGCTAACATGAAAATATTTTGCATGCCCGCCGTCAGTTCCAAAATTTATTTTAAGTAAATTAACATATTACGTTCCTGTATAAAAATTGTTTTCGAGTATATGGCAAGAATCGTTGCTGAATCCGATTGGAAGGATTTATTTTTAAAAATGTAACTCTACAGAAATGTTCACCTTTTTATGTTTTCCCTAGTAAATTGTAGGATCACTTAGTATATCTGTATGTATGCAGAAACAGAGAAAAAGCAGGGCTACTGGTAGAATTTATTTATGTACCAGTGTTTTCCATTTATAATAAGATTCACAGTAGGAACAGCCACATTTCTTTTGACCCCCTCTCGATGCTGTTCGTCACTGTGAAATCTTGATTTTCATGTTGTGTATTTCAGTGTTTTCTCACCAGGCTACAAAAGTGCATGACATTCCTACATTGTATTCCTTCGATAGTTGCGCCATGAGTATACAAGGGGAACACTATATCATCTCTACAAATAGGTAAGTGGCTTGAAGGTAATATTGGCTACCTTTTTTTTACTTCTGCCCGATTTGAATGCTTTGTTCAGGATTCATCTAGCAAGTAAAACAGGCCAGAAAACCTTAATTCTAGCTTTTTGATAATTGTATTAGACTGCAAACGTTATTGATGGTCGCTGTTTTTCTTATTTTACATAGATATTGTCAAGAAATGCGTAATGTAATAGCATTTTCCCCGGTTCATCATTGGTATTTTTGTCGCTCTAACCGACGCTATCGATTTTATATAATTTTAATGATTTAAAATGATATTTTTGTTGTTAGATAATATCACTTTAATTTATCTACGATATCATTGTGAAATAACATTAACAAAAATCAAAGCACAAATTTTCTTGTATTTTAATCTTTAATATTTGTATTTTATCTTGTGTTAAAACACAGGCTTCGCTGGGATAGTTCTTCGAATAAGTGGGTAAATGGATATACGGATATCTATCGTTGGGTTGAAGAGAAAGGCTCTTATGAATACGTGCAGCGCTTACATTATGGTCTGGACAATCGCAACTGTGTTACCGCAGCGGCTGATGGTAACCGTTTCTACATTGTTGGCACGTTTTACGACCGAGTAACTGACAACTGGGGGACTAAAGTTACAACAAAAGCATTTCGATACGCAGGAGAAAAAGGTATGCAGTTGAATAAATGTTTGCATTGTTTTATGTTTCATGATAATTTCAAGTGGAGTTTCACTTGTCGTCTTCGGGTTTACAGTGAGAAAATTTTTTTTGTTGTAAATTACCAGCTTTATCTAATTTCTATACCAGTTATTCTACCAAAAATGATTCAGTGAATATTTGGTGCCGCAATGTTAACCCAGTGAAATAGAGGAATGGGCACATTTGTAAAATGCTTCATGACAATTATATTTGATTTCCTACAGGGCCTATGACTGCTAAGGCCACCAATGGAGATATTTCTAACAATCGTATCGCGGTTTCATCTACTGGAAGCGGATGTCATAAGTCATATGCGCGCATCACCCACGACAATGCTTGGTGTTCCGATAGCCAAACCGTTGATCAATACTTACAGGTGGACTTGGGGCAAGCATATATAGTCACCAAGGTGGCCACAAAGGTATATTGGTATATTTTGCAAAAATTTAAATTATTTTCCCGCAACAATAAAATTTTTGTTTCTTCTATTCCTACAAATTTGCCCTCAAAAAGCTGACGTGACGTGAAAGTCATTCGTGGTATAATGAAAAGTGTTTTAAGAAATGCGATCATTTAACTTACCCTTGTTGGCAATGATAATAGTTTGATAGCACCAAAAGCCCTTTTCTTTCTTTCTTTCTTTGAGAAAAATAAATCGTTTAACGCGTGTAGTAGCCTACCTTTTTTTTCTCGTATCAGGGACGTGTTTACAACAATTTGAACCAGTGGGTGACAAAATACCAGTTAAACTACACGGCCAGAAGTGACAGTGATTACAGCTGCGTCCGCTGGGGTCCTGGCAGTGAATGCAAGGTAAGTAATGTTTCTTTCTCCCGAAAGGAGAAATCTGCAAAAATTATTTACACTTTCTGTTAACACTGGTAATGACAGTATGATATAATTTCCAATTAAAAATGGCGCATGATTATCCAGCAGTGGTATGGAAGCACTGACAAGATAGTTACTTGTAAAATTTTGCAATGTATTATTATTTTTTTGCAGATATACATTCAGATAGTTTTGAACCAACCCTGCCTTGTTTTTTATTGTTTCAAAAACGATGAATAATGCACCAGATATCTAAATGGCGATCATTTTCCTCACAGAGAGAACCCCAAAACACTTGACACATTAATGACTTTGGTGAAATGGCAACAAGGTTTTTATTGGAAATGGTGGCTTTTTTGAACAAGAATGCGTTAAGGGTTTTGAATTTTGTTTAAAGACATGCAGTAGGCGTTAGGACTCATTGAGAAAAACAATGAGGCACTTTTCTCGTAAATTTGAGCAATTTTCCCTTTATCACTTTATCACCTTTATCACATACGGTTAAGGAATTCAGATCTTATGGACCCAGTTTTGAGATCGTATACAGTATATAAGACCTTCTCACTTTTAATTTTTATGAGAGTGGCTTCAAATAAGAAACTTAGGGGAAAAACACAAGTTTTGGATATGGGTTACTTTGGTTATAATTGAAAAAGATTGAAAAGGATGTTGAAATAAAATTAATGCCAGGACACTCTTGGCATGACGTCATGGAAGTTTGTGTGCGAAAATTAATCGGATTCTCTTCTTTTTGAAAGTCATATGGTGGTGTTATATGACTTGGTGTTCTGGTACATGTTTCAACTCTTAAAAATATGAAAACAACATTAAAGGATTTTGAATGAAGCATTCATAAAAATGTGACATAATTTACACGTTATATCTTAAGATAGGGATAAGATGTGTGATTAGATATGAAATGTTTTTATGGCGCCAACTATTCTACTCCTATTCTTTTTACCCCCCGCCAAGTAGGTTTTGCTTTCACCCACGTCTGTTTGATTGTTCATTACTAGCCTAACTCAAAAAGTTATGGATAGATTTTGATGAAATTTTCAGGATATGACACAAACTTGAAAGTAATTAAATTTTGGGTGTATTCCCTATCGCCATCAATTTTTCTTGTTGTCGTTACCATCTGTTTTTCATTTTTGATTTTTTAGATAATGAGAGCAAACTACGACATGGACACACAGGTAAACCAAACGTTAAAGCCAGAGATAGTGGCCAGACGTATTCGGTTCGTTGTAAAGGAGTGGCACCAGAAAATAGCCATGAGATTTGAAATATATACTCGCGGTGAGAAATCATCTATAATTTATTTTTAGTAAAAAGTCGTCGTTGACCTTGCTTAATTTGACATAGAAAATCATTGTAATGGTCGTTGCCATTGAAGAAATCCGACAAAAAAGTACGCAAACTATTATCGGTATCTTCATGTTGATTTTTGAGAAATGAGGAACTGGTATACAAAAAGTGAAAGAAATAATAATAAGATATTAGTTTATTAATCTATGAATGAATAACCCCGTCTTTGGGTTCATAGCTAAATAAATAAATGAATGGGTGATGAACAAATGAGTGAATGAATTAATAAATGAATATTATAACATTCAGCAAGTTTCATTTCATCAATTAATCCTACTCTCAATTTTTGACCTTTCAGACCCCTTTGAGCCGTATCAGTACTTTCAAATTTTCGGAACACATTGGACATGTGCTTTAAAACGGAGAAATGGCCAGTCAGTGATAGCAGTGACGTCTTACAAGATAGATGGCTCGAACACCGGAATGTACAAAGGCAAAGTCAACGTCTTTGCATGGAGTACAGTCCATCAAGCTTATCTTGGGGTTGGAGCAGCACCGGTACGGTATTAATTTCAGCATACTGCCACATTCAACACCGGATCGAAATACGTAAAATATATTGACAATTTGTACATATAGTAGACAAATGCACACTAAAACTTCTATGCACATGTTTTCTTCGTGCATACAAATATATAAAGATTTTTAGGGGTGGGGTGGGGGTATCCAAAAACATCTGCTGGAAACAGTTATTTTGTAAATTGTGATAATTACGTTAAATTTATTTGTGCAGATATGGAAAAATATATTCGTTTTATTGTTCTTTGCCACATGTCCAAGCTGTCAACAGAATGGTACTATAAATGCTTAAATTGGCCAAATTGTTGATTTTGTTATTTGCGACTGCAAAGTTTTTTAGGGGTGGGGTGGGGTATCCAAAAACACCTGCTGGAAAGAATTATTTTGTAAATTGCGATAATTACGATAAAATTTATATGTACAGATATAGAAAAATATATTCGTTATTGTTTTTTGCTACATAACATGCCCAAGTTGTCGACAGAATAGTACCATAAATGTCATAATTGGCCAATTTGTTAATTTTGTTATTTGATTATATATCTAAGGTACCACGTGGGTTTCGCTGCGACCTCAGTGAAGTCAGCGAAAGTGTGCTACTTAGTGTCGCTAGTGACTCTCATAAATGTTGCCACAGTTACCAAACTGGAAAGACCCGCATCTTCAAATTGGACAATGCTTCTTTCAATTTCAGCTCAGGTTAGTGACATCTCTTTTTAAAAAAACATGTCTAACGACTATGTAGCATATACTGTATACAGCCGAGGGAGATGCCAATTTTTGGAAGTAACATTGGTTTCCTGAGTAACGAGATGTATTACAATGAAACCATGGAATATCAAAACAAATCCACACCTAACGCATTTTAGAAATGTTTTTTTTTTTACAGTTCAAGCATTAGGTTCTGGTGTTTCTGGTGGTGGGACAATGAACACAGAATCTAAACATATCATCATCGACATGGACTACACCTTTCCAGAAGACGGTACGCTAACAATAGTCCTGTGTCGATACAGTATATGATAACGAGAAATATATTGACAGTAATATGTGTTTGTTTTCAGTTCGCATCAAATCTTAAGGAGTAAATTCCTCAGATTCAAACCCTTGGTGTTTTCGCAATTTTGTGCATATTGATAATTTGTCTAGTAACCAGAGGCTTAGTCTCAATAATGGAATAATGATATATAGTAATTCTAAGATGCCATAAGGAAAATTTGTATTTAAAATATTATCAAGAAGGGTATCCCATTCAAATATATCATTTTGTATTTTTATGAAGGTGAGATCATAGGCTGGGAGTTCTACTCCGAAGTAAGTGATAAAGAATTGAGATTCCAAGTGTGGCGAGCGGAATCCTTGACGACAACCTCTGGCTCCTTCAAACTGGTTGCACAAAACATTTACGTGCACAACTTTATCGGTCGCCAAGTTGTAAGTGCAAAATTTGCTGATATGTTTTGATATGTTTCGGTTGACTTTTCGTAAGCCAGTAATTATCACATCATGTTAAGTTATTCCTTCCTTACTGGCCTATGTTTGGGGAAAAAGTCGATCCATTTCTGAATAAAATTTAAATAACTTAAATACGGTTGATACACTAATTGATCCTTCCCCTCCTTCCCTTCCGTAAATATTTGGTGGTTAACACGACCAACTTAGGAATACTCAAAAATGTCTCTATGAAATTTCACTTTACATATTTTAATGCTATGATGTTTGGCACATAATAGTTATGACTCAATTACTGTACTTTTGCTATAATGACCGAATGACACTCAATCTATAAAAAAATCATTCAGGCCAAAAACGCAATGGTTTAAGAACACAAGCCAATGTCGTTGACAGAAAACGTTTCATTTTAGATGCCCATTAACATAGACGAACGCCTTCAAGTCATGCGCGGAGACTACTTCGGCTTTACGTGGCCCAATGGGAATGCCATACCGTACACAATGACTGGAAGTGAAAACGTGTGTGGCCTCTCGGGAACAGCGCCAGCTGTAGGAAACACGTATTCTTTAACTTGTGATTTTGGTACAAGAAAATATGCTCTCCGCGCAATTTGGAGGCCATTTGGTGGTAAGTATATATCTCCTGACCTATTCAATACAACTAATTATCTAACTAATTAGGAAAAGAGATTGATATACTGTCAGCAATACAGAGTTATATCTTTTAAAAATACGATGAGCTGGAACATTGACGAAGTTGAATTGTTGAATTTAGTATACCGCATTTTATCGAATAAAACCACTTTCTAAAAGCAACGGCCTCTATAAAAGAAAGGATGTACTGTATACCTTGTACACTGTAGCGAGAATGCCTAAAAATATCAACAATGTTTAATTACATAACAACGAAATTAAATATAATTTCCATCTGCTATTAAGTTTTAACTATGCAGCGAGTCACCAGATGTGAAAAAAAATCAAAAGTAGCTTGTGCATACGCTCTAATTGAAAAACATAACTGTTCTCTCTCTACAGGTGACTTTAACACCACCCAGCCTGTGTGCGATGGCGATACCGTCTCCATTACCTGTCCAGAGGGAACGTGGATTCAAGTTAAAGACTCGTTTTACGGGAAAACAGACCCGAGTATCTGTGTTGGCGGTAACGCCAATAGCACAACATGTGAGGACCCAGACTCTCTGGCATATGTTCAAGGCTACTGCGAGGGCAAACCGACCTGTTCCGTGCCTGTGGCCTCCAATGTCGACCCCTGTCTGTACGTCAGGAAGTACCTTACAGTCACTTACAGATGCATAAGTAGGTTCAAAGTATAGAAAGGGAGGCATTAGCTTACAGGCTTCATGTATTAAATGGGTTTTGGTAGCGTTTTCCTAACGTTTACGTATCATCAACGACGTCGTATTTCGGCGTTTAATTTATCTGTCTAGATAAACTTTTAAAATTCGAATAATTGTTCCATAAAAAGTGTTAAGTGGGATAATCGTGAATTTACGTACGTTTTGATCACCATGCAATCACTGGACATTGTAAAATTAACGAACAACTAGTTCTGCGACAAAATTTTGACGCTGCCTTAAAAATAAAAGAAATAGCACGTATACAGCGTGTTCCGTTCATGTGCTTTTAAAGATGAGGACCGGGCACTGGGAATGCAAAGTGGTGCCATTTCCGATAGCTCAATCACTGCCAGTAGCACCAGTGCAGCATGTGACCCAGTCTGGGGTCGACTACATCACAACCCTGGCGGAGGCGAGGCGTGGTGTGCACAGTCTAATACTGCCAACGAATACATCCAAGTCGATCTTGGCACAACACGCATGGTTACAAGGATTGACACTTTGGTAATTTCTCTTACTATCATATATATATAACTATCTTTTCTATATATCCTTTTTTATCATTATTATTTGTAAAAATATAAAAATGCAAGACATATATGTACATGTGACCATAACCAGCCAATCTAAATATGAATTTGTCGTGTCAGTAAAAGCATTGATTCACCAAGTGAAAAAGAATGTGTTCTTACAACATGTAGCCTATTTGTACAGGGGATTTCCGAGTTTAGAAAATGATATAGAGTTAGTTAGTAAGTACTAAAAAAGTGGACGATGGAAAATACACAAAAAGTTAATGAGTGGTTTTTTACATTAAATGCGTAAAGTTTGCCTTTGTTATATTCATATTTGCTGTAACCGTGCTGATTACATAAAAAAGGAAAGTTTTCGTTGAAGTTTGAATTAAGTTTTAAAATACATTAGCATTAGGCATGTTTCCACTAATTAGAGGTAAAAGCACGCATGCATAAATGATATCACACTTGTATTTCTATAACAGGGACGAAGCAATACGGAATACGTGACGGGATACAAGGTGAACATATCAGAGGATGGAAGCAGCTTTACCTGTGTGATGTCACAATTAGGCACATGCCAAGTAGGATTGATGTCTTATTCTTTTACCCACTAGTTATCTTAAATTTTCGTAGGCATTTCTGTTTTTTGTGTTGTTGTTGCTATTATTATTATTATTATTATTGCAAATTATAAAGCTGTCTTCACCATGTCTAATATAAAGTCTGTTGAAATATACAATTTCGTTAGGATTTTACATTTGAACTACAGAATTCAAATATGAATACGGCAATCGAAATACTTAAAATGGGCCTTGGCATTAGATGGAAACCTCAACATTCCAAACTAAATAAGTAAATGCATTTGAAGAAATATATTAATTGCCATTTACCAAGCCACTACGATTCTTATTAATCCTCACGTGTATGTTTTTTATCAGGAGTTTAACGGCAGTGCTGACGGTGTCACCGTTCAGAGTGCGTGGTTGTTGTCTGCAGTACCAGCGCGTTACGTGCGCCTGGTAGCTACTCAGTGGGTAGGCGCTGTGGCAATGCAGTTCGAGGTGTATGGCTACAATGAGGGTAAGATAGAACTTGTGCAATGAACAAACTTTGTTAATCTAACGAAAAACTAGTTCGGAGACCAGATTTTACGCTGCGTTAAAAATAAAAGAAATAGCATGAATGCAGTATGTTTCGATTTGTTTTTAAGGATGAGGCCTGGGCACTTGGAATGCAAGGTGGTACTATCTCAGACAGCACAAAAACTGCTTTAAAGGTCAATAAAGTTCATTAGAATAAAAGTGAAACCAAAAGAATATGATTATAATAATAATTATATATATATATATATAAGGTGCAGACGTGACTGGGGCCCTTGATCGCCCTGTAGAAACTATCCAGCATTTGCTTAATTATAAATATCTCCTCCCCATCTTTCCCCCAGGACTGCCTTTACAAAAGCCAACTAAATACACGATTCAACAGCGAAGTGAAGTGTTCTTTTAGCAATATTTCAGTTTCAATCTGATTATAGATACCTTATTTCAAATATCACTTTCACGCAGCTTATTGTGTGAGACTCAAGACAGCATGGATGGTTTAGGTTGATTAACGCAGTGGGGAACGTTCTTTAAAGCCATTTTAATATACATGTACCCCCGTAAGCAAACTGACATATTTTATCATCTGTCAGGATTGCCTCTTTCTACTGGGACGTATCCATTGGGCGTTGCCTCTGGGGCTATACCGGATGCGGCACTGTCGGATAATGGTAATTCACACGGTTGCTGCCCACCGGAGCATGGTCGGTTACACTTTGAGACACCTGGTGGTGGGAATGCATGGGTACCCACGGCTTCTACTAATAACTACCTTCAGATCGATCTGCCACAATTTTATATCGTTACTGGAGTAGCTACACAGGTAAAACGAAAGTGAAACACGCGAAGATATGTGCTCATGATTTTTTTTATTTAATAAGCTGTACATAATGAATTGCACTTGGCACTCTATGTTGACGTCACTAAAGGATTACATTTCTATATACGAGAGAGAGAGAGAGCACCCTGTTTCAACGTAACACTCGAGTGTCACAATATACCATAACTGTCATTGCTAACGTAATGGATGTGGTACACTAATACAGATGGGAGACGACTCTGAAACTCAGTTGTTTTATTACAATAGAAGAACGTTGCAGTTGTCGTTGTTCTGAACATGCAGTGATATTTCAGCAATAAAACCGTGTTCAAAGACCTACCGTAACAGCAAAAATCCCATGTAATGTTGTGACGTATTTTTATTTTATCATCCGGCCGTGAAATATATAATTTATTCTCCATTGCAGGGAAGGTCTTCGGATAATGTATACAATTCCGACCAGTGGACAATAAAATTTAAACTGTACCACACACAAACTTACCTATACTGGCATTGCTATGACAGATTTTCTGGATGCAAGGCAAGTTTTTGATTCCCGATGCTATAATGTTACTATATCTCGTGCAGTTGACCACGTTCTGTTTTAATTTAATGTTACTTATATTAGGTCTTCATAAGATTAAAGGTACAGGAGGATTACTGTTGACCTGAAGTTTATCCTTGAAAGAGTTTTTGATCGACTGATTTCCTTTCGGGTCACAAATTAGTCTCGAATTTGTCGCCATTCCTGATGTGGGATTTCGATGTTTTTTACATGCGACATTGTTTAATATTTCATGTTTAGAAGAGTAGTTTGACGATATAATGCTGAGATAAGGCAAAGATAAAGCCGGAAATTAAAATCCCTCTTCGCCGGCATACAGTAGTTTGTACACTTTTCCAAAGAGAATGTTAACTTTTTAAATTTGGATTTGGATTTGAATAAAAAAAAGAAAGAAAAACTTCGTTTATGGGCTCTCAAACCCAATATAAATATTTTATGACCGACCACCACATAAAGTGCAAGGATATAGCCCATAAGCCTCACTTACCATAATAATATACATTTAGAAATCCTTTTGATCATTCTTCTAAAGTTCTTTATGTACTGTTTCAGACATTTTCTAATGCTAACACGGACACTAATACTATTGTAAAGAACACCATTGCTCGTCCCTTTTTGGCCAAAGGGCTTCGTATATACACACACGCCTGGAACAGTGACTACCCGGCTGTGAGGATTGAAGTCTATGGGTATAGATCAGGTAAGGTCATTTTATCCCCGAATGCGGCGGCAAGAACGATTTTTATCTCAAAGAACGGATCGCAATTGGCAATTTTAACCCATCGTTATTGTGTTTATGTCACCACTTCAGTAGCTGAGCATGTGCACCTGCCTATAAAATGTTTAAATTTGGTCTTAAGGACAAATTATTCTGCCTTGACTTTGTGACTAGTTTCCGTAAGTAACAATGGCTTCAGTGCTTCCATATTGTGACTCCAGGTCTCCAATCATATCAGAATCTATCTGACACCAATTGCTCACCCATCAGCGTTACAAGCCAGTGGTTTGAAGGCAATCTGTTTTTGGCGTCAAACTGTCATCGATACGACTATGGACTAAACTTTTGGAAATGGAGTTTTCCAAATAGCCGTTTTGAACAAGTCCAACACGTTGACGGGACGAGCAGCTACAGGTATTGCTGGGCAAATTAGGTGATGTTTGGAAGCAATAGAAAATAGATGGACAGGCAATGTGATTGCTTCTTCCGTGTTGTTGAATTATAAGAAAGTGCGTGACAGATTATAAGGATAAACAAGAGCAACATACTTAAAATTGATGATGGTCATTAGATATATTGATTCAACGTTGCGAAGATGAAATATTTCCTACCATCTTTTATATTATACAATGAATATGTTAGTGAAAGGTGGTCTTATGATACAGTATTTTACCCACGCACACACAAAGGAAAAAACGTTTAAAGTAGAAGTTCGGTAACAGAGTAATAAAATAAAACATTTCATTTTATTGCCAACTAGAAGGCCCACTGCAGGCCTTCTGGTATAGCAGGTATCGGTCTGCATGTTGATAATAGAGTTTAAACATATTAAACGGAAATCACATTTATTTCAGACACTTCAACTATGGGAACTTCTTCAAAGCAGGAGGGAAACTATTCTATGCTCATCCAGTTGCATCAACTAGTTCGGGCGACTGGACAACAAACTCCCCTATTTACGTGTACAACAACGGACAGTTCGAGTTCCATGTGGGCATTTCGGGCAGTTCCGCAAGACAGATTACCCCCTTCAGGCAGGACAAAGAGCAGTTTCTCTTAATGAGTAATTTAAAGCATCCGTCATCCACTTCTAATCCTGAAAAACACACTTATAATAGCTATGTCTATAAGTGGACCTAAAAAGACCTACATCTACTATATACAATATATCAATATATAATGTACGCAATATATATATATATTGTACAAAATTAAAGTATACAATAATTTTGTAACAGACAACTAGCGGACCCTTTGGTCAGTGTACATCATGTACGTTATATCATCTCTATCTATCTATCGGTGGACCTAAAAAGACATTCGCCATAGTTTCTCTCTTTCTCTCTCTCCATCACAATCGTCAGCATGTCCGTCTATTCATGGCGTACACTTGTCAAAAACTAAGCATATATTAAACTCTCTTTCAACCTTTCTCCATTTTGACATCTCTTTCATAAAGAGTAAGATATGAAATGAAATCGCCTGAAATTGTATAAAAAGACGATATATTTTTAGTACTGTGTACTTGCTTGTTTGTGAATAAAACGCATAAAAATAAGCCTTGCAATTAAACTTTTAGTCGCTGCAACTACGTGTTTGCTAATGTAACATATAATAGGACACATCCGGCATATATATATATCTTTCCAAATGTTGGAGCAGCTGTGAGTCCCTGCAGAGTATTTGGTATGTTTCTCTGTTAGATGGCATATATGTCAATGAGGGATAAACGTGGTTGTATGACCATTGCGATTTGAAGAATATCTTCCAATACGAGCTGAATACTTTAAAATGTTGGAAAATTGCTTTTTAACAGAGGGATTATCAAGGTCTGCATAAGTCATACATTTACATTTCATAATTTCAAATTAAAATTCGTACTCTAGAAAATGCTTGCCTATGTGACGCTTTTTTTCGAGATCAGGAGGTCAGATGTGGGAAAATGTGGAATACGATTCTAGGACAATTCCCCCCCGGACAATTCCCCCCAGGACAATTCCGCCCCGGACGATTCCCCCCCAAAGAATATATATTTATATACAAATATGAAGTAAAGAGTACAAAGTTCAAATCTTTTCATCCATTTTCTGAATATTTTTAGTGTGATAATACAACTTCATCATGAAACAAATGATTTTATAACAAATTCCTTTTTTCATTGAGTGCAAGTACAGGAAGATTTATTAAATATCTAATCAAAGTATAACCACCTTCCTTCAGGTAAAGGTGGGGTAAACAGATGAACAGGTAAACAGATATTTTATGAATATTTTTAGTGTGGTGGGTGGTGGGTTGTGGTCAAGCAATTAAAAGTGACAAATAGTCAAAGGGATACCTGAATAAGAGAGAAAATCTGTTAACCCCACCTCTCCCTAGAGATGCACCTTGATTCAAGACTGATCAGAGACTCCGTTCACATGAAAAATCTATTTTCTAAAAATCTATTTTCTATTCGCGGTATCTTGTGGTCACTCCGAGCGCAGCCGAGAATTAATTACAGCTTTGGAAGAAACTTGGAAGAATTTTGTAAGGCGATTAGTTTTTATCAATAAGATTGTCCATGGTTCCAGTGGATTGGATTTTCTGGTGTTTTAGTGATAGTAATAACTTAATTTGGAACAAATATAGTAGTAAAACAGCTAGTACGCTCAGCACTTGTCACAAGAGCATCATCACGCTGAATGTCCACAGGTCGTTGGGTATTGGTAGACCTGTGAACGATTCTCACTCGGGGAAGTAAGGGCCCCTTTACACTGGACGGCGTCCTTTCTGCGTCCAGCAGGACGACCCTATTTGAGAGTTAAAAAATTATAATACTTCACGTGCCGACAACTGGCCGATCATTGAGCATTCATTCTGATACAAAATCAATGCTCGTGCCTCCTTATTAAGACCACAGCGATGCCAAATTTCATGGTCGCAGAAAGGACGCAGAAAGGACGCCGTCCAGTGTAAAGGGGGTATAATTGACGGAATGATCTGGTTAGACATTGGGGGTGGGGGAATGAGTCCACGGCCATGGGTGAACATTGTCCTAAAACAGGCCACTCTGTCTCCTGGTAAGTGAGCAAGAATTAATTGGCTACATGTAGGCCTAGGAGGGAAGTCAAAGAACACATCCAAAACAGGCCCCCACATTGTTCAGACCAGTAAAAATTAACATTAATAAAAATGAAAATTTATTCGATCAGAGTCGCGGGCTTGGGCGCGCGACTCGTAATAAGTTTCAATAGAAGTTAATATCTCTTATCTAACGTTAATCTTTTTCTTATCTTATCTTCTTTAATTGTAGTGAAGTCACAATAAAGATATAAGTCTGTCACGCCAAGTTAGGTATAAAATCAGGCTATGACCTGACAATAAATAAGTTTTGATTTTGGTAACTAAACGGTGGTATTGCGTTACTCTTCTCTCCGGGCATAACCCAAGTCCGGAATCGTGTACCGTACCTAGAATCTTCCAGCGGTGGATTTGAGCCCCTAGCGTCTAGATTATACCCGCGGTATATCTAAGAACCTAGTACAAATTTTGAGGAAATATTTTATGTATTTTTGTCACCCCTACATTTGTTCCCTATTCAACCAGTGTTAGTAGACGTTAGGAGGCCAACTTCTACTGCATATGCTTTGGAAGATACATTGTATCAGTTTGTCTGATTTGTATTTCCCATATTGCACGCAGCCATGACCTAAAATTTCCTTGCCTACCTCAAATGAACATACCAGTAACTGTGCTTTGGAAAATCCTACAATCATAATTTAAACTGTGCATTCATGTCTAGCTCCTTCTCTTATTATGTGGCAAATTTCAAGTTCTAACGGATTTATTTAGGGGTGAAAATTAATTAGGAAAAATCATATGTGTAGCCTAGGATCCAAGATACAAGTTCCATCTACGTACTAGGCTATTATGGATCCATTGTGTAGCAGAGTAATTTTGGAATTTTCATGCTGCAGATCCACTGACATACCTTTGAACCCTCACATATAAAAAAGAGGCGATATCTTTATCGAAAAAAAGAAAAAACTAAACAGACAAAATTCCTGAATCACTATCTTATGCACTGCACTAACTGTAAAGAAATGTCAGCACGGCGACAATTACGACAACTGGGTGATATCAACAATGGATACTAGTTTCATATCGACAACCGTTTACTGGTACTTAACCGATGAACCAACAACGCTCGCAGGTTTGTCGGAGAGCGACTAGGGAAAGGTAATTTTTATCTTACTTAGTAAATGCACACTGAAACGATAAAACCTCACAAATATACAACTAGCGAACCTTAATAATATGTTTCAAGGACAAAATCTGCACCGTTTGGAAAATACCAATTATGAAAGGCGTAAGAATCTGAATACCGCGACTGTTTCAGTTAAACCAAGGAGTTACAAATGTTGTAACTCCTTGGTTAAACCAGGGAATTATATATATATATTTATAGAATTCCCTGGTTAAACATGCATTATGAGGCTAACTAAAGATTGTGTCTGGCTGTAATTTATTGCTACGGTGTCTTTTAGTTTTACATTGGAGGGACAGTGGGAGTTGAATATCAGAGGGATATTCAGATTGAGTTATGTGATAATTTGGACATGAACAGCCACAGTGATAGAATTACAAGTTTACAACCATGTTTATCATCATCTATACTGTACCATCGTCAAATACTGATACTAAATAAATAATAAATAGTTATCTTAGTTATACGGCTTACATGTGGTGAGTACTTAGCATGGTAAGGCTATAAATTGAGCCAACATCTTTTGTATTAACTACAGTGTATATACTGTACCTTGAAAACTCATAAAATTGTCGTTTGAAACCCCTCTTTCTGTGACACTTGAGACAAATAATTATCTATAAATAACTTTAACAATTTTGCATTCATTGTTTATTTTTTTGCCAAAGTAGATGAGGTACATGTATGTAAATGCTTCTCCCTTTTTCTTGTTAAGGGCAATAATATAATGGAAGATCCAGAAGAAATAGATTTTGATGAACAGTTACGCCAGGAAGAATATGTCAAGAAAAAAGAAGAAGACTTTATAGCTAAAGAGCAGACATACACAGACAAGGATGGCACTGTATTTGAATGGGATGAAGACAAGAAAGCTTGGTTTCCAAAAGTTAGTAAATTCACTATGTGAATTGTCCATATTTTGCTTCATATTATGGATGTCATGGATTTTGATGTTGATCTACCTGAGGAATTAAGGTGTAAATTACCATGTGATTATTGTTTGTTCATGGAAAATCATAATGATACAATGTGTCAGGAACTACAACCTGCAAACTGTAATACTTGACAAAGCTTTGTTTTATTTTAGTTCATTTTGCCTCCTAATGAATTTTTTGTAGGCTGTTGGCTAATAAATAATTTGATTTACAGCAGGTTAGACATAAAATACACTGCTAACCTTGTTTGCTCCAAGTTACAGACTTGAAATGCATTTGCAGTGTTTAAGAGATTTTTTATCTCTTGCAGATTGATGATGACTTCTTAGCACAGTACCAGATGAACTATGGAGTTTCGTCAGACAAGGATGGTTCTTCTGCTGCAACGAATGTGTCATCAGCTGAACCTAGTACTGCTCCATCATGGGACACTAAAAACCCACCAGATCCTAATGACCCCAACTATCAGTACTGGTACTGGTACCATTATTATCCCACAGTGACCCAAAAAGGGACATGTGGTGAATCAGGTGCTGAGCAAAAAACAAGAGATCCTGAAATTTCATTGAAGTCTGACACAAATGACCAAGCCCAAGTGGAGGAAGAGAAATCAGAACAAAAAAATGAAGCTGATGGTGCATCAGCAAACAGTCAAATTCCAGATCCCAGTGATCCCAATTATGCATATTGGTATTATTATTACTATGGACATCCGGGTCAGACAGAAGGGAAAACAAAAAAATCTGCAAAAAGTGATGATAAGGATTGGGCAGATGCACACTCACGTCTGGACTATTATGATAATCACTTTGCTAACTACAGTGGTGCTCAAGGTGATGGAGAGAATAAGGACAGCACTGGAGATGACTCTGGCCAAGACAAGGGGAAGGGAAAGAAAGGGGAGAAGAGGAAAGCACCAGCTCATCATGAACCACCAAGTGAGTTATTTAAAACTGATTTGAATTTATAAGTAGTTATAGGGTCCATATCTACAGTTTTTATTTGAATATGGTTATGAGTGTGAATTGCAAACACCTAATAAATCAGGTATCAATCTTAGCTTCCTGTTCTTACCATATTTCAGCTTATTTTTATTCTTCCTAGATTTAATCATGTTTTTTCTTTTTTTTTTAACAGCCTGGTTTGAGGTGGACCAGAACCGTAATACCAATGTTTATGTTAGTGGCTTGCCTGCAAACATGGAGGAAACGGAATTTCAGGAACTGATGAGCAAATGTGGAATGATAATGTATGACCACATAACGAGGAAGCCAAAAATTAAGTTATACCGCAATGAAGATGGGACCTTGAAAGGAGATGGTCGCTGCTGCTATATCAAAGTAAGTAAAATCACAATATCATTACACAGGATCCAAGTTAAAGGGACTTTGGTTTATCATTTTGTTCTGGGAAAGGGTAAGAAGTGTGTGCCCCTGGATCTGCTGATGTCATTATGTACTGTAGGCACACATCCAATAGTGCATTCTTTAGTTTTGCTGTTCATATTCATATTCAGAAAAATATTTTTGGAGTAAGGAAATAAAGATACTCTCATTGTTTATCCTGAAACTTAAATTAATGGAAATTTAATGTATTTTACATAAAATTTATATTGTAATCATGTAAATCTAGCTGCCTAAATCTAAATATCATTATTTGTTTCAAATACCACACTGGACTTTTCATTAAGAATTGGGGCATGGCTATATACTATTTAAAAATCTTCAGGTTGAATCTGTAGACTTAGCACTGAAAATCCTGGATGGATCTTCATACAAGGACCATACAATACATGTAGAGAGAGCCCAGTTTCAGCTTAAAGGTGATTATGACCCATCCAAGAAAAAGAAGGTCAGCAACAAGATGAAACGGAAGATTAAAGAAAAACAGGAAAAGTATGTCATAATTTTTTTGTTTTTACCCACAGATATATTGATAAACATTTGTGAGTTGATTCTTTAGGTTTACAGTAAGTAAAATGTCCATCTAGAGACCTTCTCCTGTTGCGTTAGATGTGAAACTGCATATCTAGCACAATTACACACATTGAAATAGAATGTTTTGTGTGAGGTAATATGATATGTTGATCTTCTTACACCTCTTTGTGACAGGATGTTTGACTGGAGGCCTGATAAACCCCTGGGGACACGAGGCAAGCATGAAAAAGTGGTGGTCATCAAACATATGTTTGACCCTAAGGAATTTGAAGTAAGAAAAAAATATCATTGTGATTTCAGTTAGATTAAGCATTTATTGCAGTAAGAGGTGGGATTCACTTAAAATGCCTATAGCTTAAGCTTGTTTGAGGTAAATTATCACAGTGATATTTTTTAAAAGTTTAAATGATACCTCTCATGCAGCACCAGCCAATGACTTTTGATGATGGAATTTAGTTTCTTTACTGAAAGGCTTTTGTAAGCTTGCCCGAAGGAGGATTTTAACTTTAGAAACAGTCCATAGTAATGTCAACAATGTGACTTCTAGCAGTAGGGTGTGCCAAAGCCCAGATCATGTTGTAAAGTCTGAAACAAGAGAAAGTGAACATTTGCTCCTTCAAGGCAAGGTTTTGATTTCATCAATCTTTTTCTTCCTTAATAATGATTTTCTATGTACAAATTTTAGAAACTTTATGTTTAAGTGTACTTTCAGTTTTTTCCATCAGACAATTCTTTTTCAGAAATGAAATTTTGAGGTTATGGTTTGTTGACCTTTGATTCGTCTGCTCACTTGCTCTCTCTGGCATGGTTTTTGACATGGCCCTAGGCGATATATTTTAAGTTCCAATCATTTTTTACCTAACCTTTGGCAACATTTGGTATGCTGATGCTGGAATTAATCTGTTTTTATTTCCATAATTTTTTAAGTCAAGAAAGTGGCAGGGCTCCGTTATATTCCCACAGAAAAATACTTTTTGACTTGAGAGCTTTGTTATTCATTAATTTTTTTATTTTGGAACAAAGCCGAGAAGGCCAAAGTATAAAAAATAATTTTCTATCAAGAACATACTGTCTGTTCTATGATTATTCCAGTATTTAGCTCCTAGTAAAGATACCTCAACATCATTGTCAGAAGACAGGCATTGTTCAAACATTGCAAATGGTGTCTTTGGATTTCACCACCTAATATTTGTACTAAATGTCAGAAAAGGGATTAAGGGTTTCGTGTTTGGGATTGATATGATACTTCTATTGATTGTGGCAGGTGCTGTGGCATTATATTTTCCTATTTTTGGTTCTCTTCACAGAAATAAACATTTTTTCTCTTTTGTTTAAATGAAAGTTATTTTTTTATTTCCCCACATAAACCACTTGACTCCTTTCAAATTTGTCTCCCATTATTACTATTCAAAAAACATTAGTATATTTTTTGGTGAATGGGGATGGAGTTTTTCCTGTTTCATGTACTTGCTTGTAATTGATAAAAAATAGTTAAATCAGGTTGATGAATATTTTAATCCTTTCAGACGGATCCTTCCCTCATCAATGACATAAGAGACGACATTCGCACAGAGGCTTCCAAGTATGGAGAAGTGAGGAAAGTGATAGTTTATGATGTAAGTGTGTGAATTGATGAAATATTTAGTATATTTTACTGTTGTGAGAGCACCTTGAGTTTGTATCTGTTGTTTGTGTATTTGGACACAATTAAAATATTCATTTCCTATGTAAGGCATTCCTTTATAAACTTCTAAATGCACTTGACAGTTTTATGCACTACACAATTTAAAATTCCTAAAATACAATACTATGCATCATACAGTAGTAAAAATTATTACTTTAAATTTTTCTTTAAAACGGACTAGAATATAGAAATGAAATCCAAAAAACACTAAATTAGGTCTGGTTTATCTAACATACAGTGGTAGGCATAAATGTAGCATTGTTCCTGAAACCTAGTAATTTACAGAGGATATGTATGTGTAATAATTATATAGTTCATTAGTAATATGCATTCCAGTCATGTTATGGCAAAGAAGGCAGTCACCGTGGAGTATTTATTGTATTTCTATAAAATGCCAGAGAACTGAAGTGTAACCCTGGCTGGCTGATATCAAATGCTTGTCTAACATATAGGAAATGTTTGTGTAGAATTCCAAGCAAATGAACTGCATAGCGATTATTTAATGCAGTATGTACCCTGGGTGTATAAATAAGCTTAGGCCAACCCAGGTTATATGTGTCCAGAAGGTTGCAGACAGTAGATGGAGTTAGTCTAAAGAGAACTTTGAGGAGTTTAGTAGAAAAGAGGATCATGGAGAATAGCTATGGCGACTTTCGAAGCCATGGTCTAAAGTGTGGTAGTGGTTCTATTTGTATTTTTTGAAAGGGAGGGAAATTCTTTTTCTGCATGGTTAGTCATTTGCTTGATGATTTTGTATTCAAAATTTGAAATAGTATAGACCTTTTTGTGTGGAAAAATGTTGTTTTTATATACCTTTCCTATCTAGAACTGGTAGAATTATTCCACAATATACCAGTAAATGCTGGCCATGACAGCCAAATTGTAAATCTTATTGTGAGATACAAGTTGTATATTTATACTTAGATTATTACACACTTGTACATAAATTGTTTATTATTTATTTATTTATTTCGTTAACCGTTAAGGATTCCATTTTTAGAGAAATCCTGAGGGAGTTGCCACTGTGGCTTTCCATGCCCCAGAACATGCTGACCTCTGTGTTGAAGCCTTCAATGGACGCTGGTTTGCCAAACGCCAACTTGTGGCTGAAACTTGGGATGGAAAGACAAAGTACGAAGTGAAAGAAACAGCAGCAGAGCGAGAGGCCAGGTTGAAAAAATGGGAAAATTTCTTGGATGGTGGAAATCAGGAGAACAAAGACAAAGAATCTGCTGCGTCGGGGGACCAGACATCAGGAAAGGGTGAGGTAGGTGTAGATTTCTTATTTACTGAAATAATACAACAATATTATATAGCAGCACCAAATTGGTGCTCCCTGCAAAAATCCAGATGAAAATTAAATCACTGTTACATTGTGTAAGCACATTACAATTCAATGATATCACCTTGTTGTTCTGGGAATAGTGTTACAGTTTTCACTCCCAATTCAGAGGGTGTGTTTTCTGATCTAGATAAGGATCATAAGTTAGATTGCACTGTGGAAGTGTGTAAAACTTTGATTGTGTCTACCCTGCCTACTTTCAAGTGGGGAGATTTGAGCACTCATTTAAAGTAGGGCTTTTTGCCCTGTTTTAATGGAATTATATCCAAAGTTTAACAGGGATGGAGAAGAGGTGGCCAAGTGCACACAAATAACAGCTGACAAGAAAGGAAATCTGATGAAAATTAAAATCTTGAATATCATGGCAATCAATCAAGTCCAGATTTCTTGAAATGAGATTGGTTTTCTGATAGGTTCCATATGTAGAGGGTAAACAAGACAGCTGACAGGTGGGATGTAGTGGGTTACTTCAATATTAAGAGGTTTAATGTCACAGGAAATGCATGTGAATATATACTATATTATTGACTGAGGGTGAATGAACAACTTTTGCCGGAGAGACTGGGTTCTGATCCCTTTGTTCAATTCCTACTAAAAAATCCAGACTCCTGTGTGGGATACCCCTAGCAGTTATAGTTTACCTTAAAACAATATTAATGAAGCATAAGTAACCACTAGAAGGTATTCTCCTTACTGTTAGGGTATATCACTGACTGATCTGATATTTTATTGGGCACAAGTAATAAATATGAAATAAGAAGAGCTCAGGGCAATTTTACTATAAATAAAGCCCAGGAATGGACAAGTGCTTGGTTTTATTTAATTTTGCTTGTTTACCATTTTTGAAAGGGAAGGGGGGAGGAGGTGGTCCACGATGCCCCTACTTCCAGATCCATCTATCATTGTGTATTTGAAGAAATATGAGTTACAGAATGTAAAGAAGAAATAATTAATGTGTGTATAAACTATGTGAATTAACTGAACAGTCTCCTAGATTTGATCTTGTGTCCATCCTAACACCTGCTGGACACTCCTACGGCCAGTCACTTCTGGACAAGCACCTGTTTAAAAGCTGTGCACTAGCTGACCATGCTGATCACATATTGAAATGTTGCTGTCTGGTCTTGCTCTGACCAGTCTAGCTATACAATGACCAGTCTGGCTGGAAACTGACTTGTTTGGCTGTACACTGACCAGTCTGGCTGGATACTGATCCTTCTGACTGGATACTGACGAGTCTGGCTAGATACTGACCAGTCTAGCTGGATACTGTATGTTTATCACTGATTGGTTGGGTTTATATGTTTCAGTTAACAAAACATAATTAATTTTCTTATTTTTATTACCACCGGTAAGGAGGTTATGTTTTTGGTTCCGTTAGTTTGTCTGTCTGTCTATCTGTCTGTCTGTCTGTTAGCAACATTACAGAAAAAGTTATGGACCGGTTTTGATGAAATTGTCAGGAACTGTCAGAAGTGGACCAAGGAATAGATGATTAGTTTTTGGTGGTGATCAGGATCAATAATCAAGCAATAATCAAAAAACTAAGTTATGGACCAATTTTGGTGAAATTTTCAGAAGTGGGCCAAGAAACAGATGATTAGCTTTTGGTGGTGATCAGGATCAATAATCAAACAATAATAAAAAAACTAAATCATTATAGAATGAAAATTTAGGGGTGAAACGGCATTGGGTGGAGACTTTGCTGCCTTGTTTCTTTTGGTTTCCTATTGTGTTTTGTAAATCAAGGCTGGTAACACATTATACTTACACAGTGTTGGTATATATATATAACTTTGAGTTACACAGGGATGGATTAATAACATTTGTGAAACATAAAGCATGTTAATTGTGCTAAAAGGTAACACATATATTCAAGTAGGTCTATTTAAATCTTAAAAGTAACGAAAAGGTCTTGTACATTAACAAAGGTTTAGATGTGGAATTAACACAACACATTATATGCCAAGTAACATATTTATTAACTTTAAATGGTATGAGAATAATTTAATATGAGCTATATTGTGGTCAATCCACATAACATGACATTAAATGTCAAATGTTGGCTGTTGCACTGCAAAATTGGACTCAGCCAGTAGCAATACTATTTTTAAGGGAAGTCACTCTAATTGAATAGACAAAGAGAACTAATGGAAGTGAATCAGATGAAGAATAATATTTTATACAGCTGTGAAAAAGAAAGAATTAAAAAACTCCAAAAAATATCTGTCAGAACAGAACTAATCCTGTGTGCAAACTCAATCTGACAGCAACTGCCGATGAGGGCTATGGGCAAGTCACAGCCAGCTGCTGTTTTAATTCAACAAACAATAATCCGAAGTCACTCTTACACTCTTCTCAAGCCTGTCAAGTAACGCTTGAATAGCTCCACACTCCGCTGGTCCTGTGACTCAGACCTCAGAGGGGTCTGTTAGGAGGAGAGGGGAGGGGGTGAGGTTAGAGAAATTTGGCTGTTCTATGGTTCTGTGACCCATAATTTCCAGGGTTCTGTTGGGTGGTTGGTGGGGGTGGCTGGGAGTTACTGCCATTATAGGGTGCTGTAACTGAGGCATTTTTTGGGGTGCACAAGCTGAGAGGGTGATTGCACAGCTTACCATTCTCCTGTGGCTCAAAACAAATGGAAAATGTGTAAATATATATAAAAATATTAATTTTTATTCAAAATTTTTTTATTTATCATAGCAGAGTTGTGTCAAGGGAAACATTGTGCATGGTAGCTTTTAGTCAGGCAAAGGATGTCTCTTACAATTAGTACATGTGATGAATGTTTTGAAAAAGTTTTCTTCTCATTCAATTCAACTGATTAAGTAGGCTGTTTTGGTTTTGTTGAGTGCCCATGTAACATTGAACTGTGACGTTTCTCTTCTCATGATGGCTAAGAGAGTACAATCAAGTATTATGTGTGGATTTTTTTGTTTTGGCTTTCCCATGTAATCTGGTGTCAGAGGGCTGCATGAGGACAACTGTGGGGAAATATAATTGGAACTTTGGCAGATTGAAGTAAGAGACAAATTGATCTGTCTGTTCCAATTGATTTGTAGTTTTTGGGAACAAGTTCTTTCTGAAATAAAAAGGGCAAAGTGGAAACTATTTTTAAATAAGACAGTCACTAAATTGTTTTTGTAAAAGCATTTTATGTCTGATTGTACCAAATTGTGAAGCACTGGAGGCTTTTTTTATACAGGGGTTCATTTTAGGAACAAACATTATGGACTGAAAGTTGCTTATTATCTGGTTAACTGTTAGCTGAACCCAACCAGCAGTTATGATATACTGGCTTTTGTATATGTGACAGAAATTACAAGACTATAGATAGAACTATTAATGGTCATATATTATATAATTAGGTGCTACAGGTTGGTAAAAATGGATGGAACTATATGGTTCTTTCAGGAGCATTTTATGTTGCTGTGGTATTCTCATATTTCTCTTTGGTATCTATACTTGTATGGCAAGCAGCCAGGGTATTTTGTCTGCTCAACAAACATAAAATACCTCACTAATCATGAAAATGGCTGAAGCGTTCTTTACTTCAGGACATGGAAGAATATGAAAGATTGTTGTAAGATGATATATTTCTTTATGTTACATTTGAACACAGTGCACCATGTACAGTATATGCGCTGCAGGTGTGAGAAAGGTGAGGTTTGGTTATGTGGTATTTACTCCACTTCAAACTAAACTGATCAGTTATGTGTGAGTCTCTCAAATTGGTGTGTTTTCAATAATATATGAAAAAGAAGGCTTGAAAATTATGAAAACTAAGGTGATTTCATATTATGATGTATGATTTTATTACCAACTTAAAAATGAGTTGGTATAAATGAGCTGTTTCTGCTGTTTGAAATGTTTGAGTGAATACTATGTAGAGTGAATGCCTCCACCAGAGGGCAGCTAGCCTCTGCTAGGACAGGCTTCAGATGCCTGGACGGCTCGTTCCCCATCTGTGTAATTTAAGATGCCTGAAAGAAACAAAATACTACCAACTATCTTATGATGTGACAAATCATAAAATGGTTGTAGTTTCAATAGTGAAGGCTAGACTGAAGTGGTTTAAGAACATTTGATCTGATGAACCATGGAAATTTTGTTCTTTTTGCAAAATATTCTTGACTTCTCAGGGATGAAATGATATTAATTAATAATGATTCAGATTTATTTTTTGCAAGTATTAAAACTCATTAAAACACAATTGAAAGAAGATGTGACAAAAATTTTGAAAATCATTTTATGTAGTGTTTAGTGTTTAGGGTTTAGTGTAAGAGCTCTGCTTAAATTGGAGGTGGATGTCGTAAGTTTCTGAAAGTTGGACATTGGAAGAGGGGCTGTCTGCATAAAACAACATTTAGGAATGAAAACCTTATATGTTAATTTCACTTTGAACTGCCTCTGTAATCTAATTTATAGTGATTGAAATTTAACGGTATGTCCAGTTGGTGACCTTAAAATGAAATTTTTAAAAAATTGTAGATCAATTAAGTCTTTTGTGGAAGCACATGTTCTGTTTATTTGGTAAGATTGTTCATCACGTGAGCAGGCACACTTTTCTGCCTTGACTAACTAATGGAAAATGAGAAGAATTTACTCCCTAGAGTCTGATCAGGTATTTTCTATCATTGCTTTGTCCAATATAAGTTTAGTGTAAGATTGATGTGCAGCAATTGGATGTACAACCAATCGAAGGATTTCCTGAACAACTGCTACAATTATGTTTTTTCCCATTCTGTAGATGATAGCAAAAAAGGACACATGGTGGGAGTTATTTTTGCTTGAAAAAATGAGAAAATAGATGCACTGGGCTTTAAGATGTTGACAGCATTAATTGAAAACCTATTGAAGACCCCAGTTGGCCAGCCAGAGATCTGTGTCTGGGGGAAATGAGAGAAAGAACAATTGAAAGGAAAAACATCCATCTATTAATAGGAACTCTGGCTTTTGTCAGTACATTTGACAAGAATAACGAACGTATTTTTATTTCTATATGTCATGTTAAACTGCATCTGCTGAAAGATGTTTTTTTTTTTTTGTGATTGTTTTGTAATTTATAGTAGTCAAACCTACACGCTAAAACAACTATAAATGTGCACTTATAGCACAGATAAAAAATGGAGTTAGGTATGAATTATTGGGGTCTTGATTATATAATTTTTATGAATAAAAGTAATAAGAATAGATATGAAATCATGTATGAATAGTATCTTGAAATAAAATGATTTCTGTTGCACCTAATAAAAAAATGATAATAGAAATGAAATCGTATATGAAGAGGATCTTGAAATAAAATGATTTCTATTGCACCTGGTAACTGGGTAGTAAATAATTGTGAGTGATTGAGGCCAACATTAAGGGAGTTATTTCTTTATGTTTCATAGAGGTAATTACTTGCCTCAATTAAGGTTGATGTACTGTTTATGTGTTCAGTGTTGATCTTTGTGTGCATAGAAAAGTTCCCAACATTTATTTCTCCGCCTTGGTATGTGGCAAGTTATTTTGTGAACCCAAGCAAAATTCTGTGGCTCTCGGGATATGTCTACCTGGGGCACCCATTACCAATGAATATACACTTATACTCCTGTACATCTCTGTGATGTTTGCAGGTACTCTGTTGTACTTATTGCTGATACACAATGATTGTTATGTACATAATTACTGGCTTCATTTAATGAGAATTTACTTAATGGTATTCATATGGAGATTAAAAAGTAAGACTTTTGGCATAAGTATTTGGATGTTATACGAATGAAAAGCCCTGAAATTTGATTTTTACAGATGTTTTGTCCCTTGGAGGGGAAATAAAAAAAATGTCCACGCACCCCTTGACCTTGATTAGCGAATAAGCCAAAGTAAATTAAGTACCCTGAGCAATTGCTGTGTAAGTTGCTTTCCCAGATACATAGAAGTGTCACTTTTCCACTAAGTTGTTGACAAGACTTTGATGCTGTCAATCACTCTGTTAATCTGAGTGCTCAAGTTGCTCCCACTTGACAGAAATGGAAACCAGCAGATATGAGGTGTAAAGCCGTCAACAGCAATGGCAATGAGCAGATACTTAGTGTAAAGCAGTTAGCCGTGTAATTGTGGGCTCTAAGGTCCAGCATATTTGTCACAGGTCAGAGAGAAAAAGACATTATGACACTGTGACAGGCAATGACAGGCGTGGCAGTGAAAATATGTAGGAAAATGATGCCATCAGGGTGTAATCAGGCGGATACATTCTGCAGGAAGTAATCAAGAGGGGTGTAAAACTTTCTCTTCTCTCATATCTTCTGTAGTGGGTAAAGTGTTAAACCCTATTGACTAAAACAGGCTTGCTGTCTTTGAATGAAGATTTCAATTAAGTGCATTTTCACTTTTTCTGAAAATCTTATTATTTATAAAAGATAATGTTGGCATTAGATGTTGACAAGTACTCTGTCAATTTCTGTGCATGTGGTTACAGCCTGATGAAATAGTATGAGTGTAATGAGATGAAAAATGTTAGTTTACCTGTTGAAATGAGTGGATTTTTCTGTGTGTGTGCTTCTATATAAATGTGAAATTTCAGCAGTGGACAGAGAGCACAATTGAGATCCTTGTGTGTTAGTTGTCAAACTTTCAATTTGTTTGCAAAGCCACTATTTGCCAACAGATTATAAACAACTTGATACAGTTTAAACTTCTAGTGCACCTATTCAACATTAGATAAGGTGATTTAGTTCTTCTGGATAAATGAGGTGGAAGATTATATTTCTTCATTCACTGACTTTTTTATTTTTGGGAGCATTAGGAATTTATTAAATTTTAAAGCCCATATTGAAGGCCATTCTAGAAATAAATATTCATCCACATTAACCAAGTTGAGTGGTCTATTTTTCTTTCCACAGGAAAATTTTACAAGCAATTTTCTTTAACAGTTTTCAATGTCCTACCACATCAGAATAAAATATCCATTTTGTTGCAGACGACAGCGATAGCAGCAGAGACAGGAAGTGGCGCTGGGGAGGCAGGCAGTGGTGTGAGTGAGGTGAGCAGCAGACAACTCGGTGAATAGTAGTATGTTTTCCCAGCTGCTTTGCTTGACTGCTTTTTAGGAAATGAACTTCCTGTCCGACTAAGTATATTCTCAGTGGACAATCCTAAAACTTGTCCCTAAAAACTGTTTCTTTCTGAAAACATAGTATTAGCTTGGTACTGTGTATGACATTTTGAATTTTATTATTATAACATTGTAGAGACTGATTGTTTTTATTTAAAGACAATATTTTATCTTACAAAGTAATTTTTATCTTACAAAGTAACATGAAGTTATGTAAACCCATTTCTGTCATTTAAACAAATCTTCATATTCTTCAAAGCAACGGAAGTTTCAGAACCCTGATCAGTATTTGCAACCCTACTCGATCTTCATACCCACAAACTGCCCGTCTAAAAAATCACACATACGTTAGTGTACATATTTTTGGACCCATAATCAGTTCATCCTTTTACTAATTATTGAATGTGTGTCTTTAACATTTTGTATTTATTTTTGTTTATATAGAGTGAAAATAGCCTGCTTTTAGACAGGACGTGGCATTTACTTGTACAGTAGTGTGTAGGTTATTTATGTTTGCAGTGAAAGTTATGTCAATTCTGAATAGATGTTGCATTTTTTAATGAGGTTATAGGTAAATAGTAACTAAAAATGAAATCAAAGGGGAAAAAATAAAATTAGAAATTAAATTTGAAGCCTAGTAGAAATTAATGAAATGGATTTATTCCTTGATGTTAAGCTATATCCTTTTCAGTTGCTCTCTCTGAGTTCATGGTTTTTAAATCATAATAATTCACAGCCTGCTGATGTCTGTTGGTGTATGCTATGCTCTTTTCAACAGCTACAACTATTAACATTTCTGTCTGCAGGCTCAGACAGATTGCTGTCATCTGGCTCATCTAATCTTCTTTATCAAAAGAAAAAAGGCTTGAGAGGGAAATGATTGTTTGATGTGAAATAAATGGAAAAGGATTCTTGGGGTCTATGCAGTTTCCATTTCCTAGCGTATGGCTTTTAAATAGGTCTTGTAGTGGTGTTTTGTTGAAGTTTACAACTTTGACCAGCGATAAAGCAAAGTATTTTTATTTAAAAGCATAAGTGTTATTATCTTACATTGGCAGCACATCCTAAAGCAGTCGTATACAAATTCTGGAGGTTTACAATAAACTGTTCAGTACACTAATTTTTTTTTAAAGTTCTGAATTATTGTATAAACATTTTTCAGATTACGCAATTTTAAGAAAACTCCATAGCAGAAGTTGACTAGCAGTTTCATTTAAAATATTTCATGTGCTGTTTTACCAAGTAGAATTAACTGATATCTAGCAAATTTGGATAACCTGAGCTTGAAAATTCTAACCTTTTTTCTGTGAGGAATGAAGGTTGCTGTAACTGCATTTTGTTTAAAGGATTCTGTCACCCTGTAAACTCCTCAGGTGTACCTGTAGTCATTAAAAACAAGTGGTTTGTAACATCCAGTCTGCCAGGGAAGAGAGATCAATTTATATCATCTCCCTCTTACCTCGTACAGCAGTGCACAGTTGCCGTCTGTCAGTCTTTCAAGATTGCGGCTAGAGAGACTGAGAGTGAAGTTCAAAACATCAAGCTGGAAGCTAATCTTTATTTCGGGAGAAAATTAACCCCTGGTCCAGGGAAACTGCCAGAGGTCATGATGTTATCATTGGTGACTGAAGATTGCAGACTAGATGTTGTTTTTTTGATGACCAAGAACATATTAGATTGTAAAAGCTTCTGCAATACCAGATAGGATTGTTTGAAAGTTAAATTGGCTTAAGATATTTATTTATTTATTTATTTATTTATTTATTTATTTATTTATTATTTTAAAAATATGCTGAGTGAACATTTTGTTTTGAAATTTATTAATTTGTGTTACAGATATTCACCAACACCTGATTGTATCAAATAAAGATTAACAAGTCCTTAATTATTAAGTTTAACACATTTCAAAAATTTTGTAGGTATCGGTATGACATGTTGTTCACAGACGGGCAGATTTAGGCCGTCTACTGGGTCCTTTGGACGACGGTTAGATTTTCAAGTTTACATTGATGGGTATCTATTTTTTATGTCGTAAGACGATCAAAAATGAAGAATGGATCAAGAAAGATAATTTGGAGGACTGTCAGAAAATATCTCTGAATCTGCCCCTTACACAAATCCTCAGTAATTAATAGTCTCACATATTTCAAAAATTTTATTGGTAGCAGTATAAAGTGTTGTTCATTTACACATGCAAACACATCACACCAAATTAACTTAGTAAACTATGCTCAGTAAAGCAGTTCATGTGAGCAATAATATTAAATGTGGTATGTAACTGTTTCACCATCATAAATAAAGACCTATTCCAAATTATCTTAAAGAACGGGAAATAAATTGAATTCAGAATGTTAATCACATGCACCCACACATGCATGCACACACACTCGCTCTTTATAACTGCCATTAATCATGTGTATATTTAAAGGTTCACTAGCAAATTGGATAGACAGCAGGTATGCTGAAGGCATAGTTACCTGTATTCCCCTCTGACAAATAACACCTGAGGTGGGAAGCACAGGCTTTGCATGCTCAGCAAGGCAGGCGAATGCCTCCCCTGGGCTACTGGCTTGTACACTGTGTGGACAAGTATGGATTGTGAACTTAGCTCAGTTCTCCCAGTTGGCTATGCTGCACTGGGAACAGTTACTTCTCTAACAAAACCAGGAAATGCACACTTTAATTGAATAGAAATGAAAACTCGGAGTTCCAGCTTGACAGATATCACATGCCCATGCTAAGTCAGATTAACCAGACTGTCATCCTCTCTACTCTTTACTATGATCAGTGAGAGCAATCCTTTAATCCATCCCTTGCCAATTTTCCAAAATTCTCAAGAAAAAAGAACAATTCTTTACCAAAAATACAAAAAATCCTTTTAAAAAATTATTAAAACAGTAATGATTTTTTTCTTAGACTTAAATTATAATTTTTCAGAAATACTGTCATGAAGTTCAGACTTCTGATTTTCAGTGAAGCACAATGCCATCTGTGTCATTGGTTTTGGCCATTCTCATCTCAGATAAGATGATTGGGTATTATTTTTCTAAATCACTATTTACACATTGCAGAGCTTCACAGAGGACTGTAGGGGCTGACTTGCAATATAAATTTCTGAACTTTTTAAAACACCTTTGAAAAAAAAAAAGAAATAGATTATTCTTCTCAAAGGTAAGGGAAGTTGTATTACCACGATCCCTGGTTTCAGTGGTCAGGGCCAGAACTGACCATAAGCATGTATGAGAGGCAGTGGAGGGACATATTTTATGTTGGTCAGTGGCTCTCTTGTCATGGCTACTAAATCAGTGAATGTGTTTGCTGCTGAGGTGGTCAAGGGGTTAAAGCAACCACAGATGCCTTCAATACCTTTCTGTCAAACAAGGACTGCAGACAAGCTGTGTGATGTGCTCAAACCAACAGAGCTAATAATTTGATTAGATTCTTTTCCAGGTTTATGAGAAGAAATTGCATCTGAAAATGCAAGTTGGATACATTTACTTCCAATTGAAATTATTTTTCTCAGGAATTTCCTTTTCTTTATAATAAGTATGTTTGGATAGGGCATTTTTCACCATTTAATGAAATTATTCAGGCATTTAAAGTAGTTGTATTTTGAGTTGAAAAACAATAGAGCAAATACCCAAAGCCTCAGTTTCCTTCTGTGACAGGTGCTAGGTATGTCTGTTGCTTCTTATTCAGAGAAACCACATGAATGTACAGACGTAGTGTAGTCAACTAATATAAGTATGCACACAGTCAGTCTGAGATGGCTGAATCCAGTAAATTATCAGTTGATCAGAATTAGTTTGAAGTTTGTTAGAAACAAGAGAACTCTGCAGGAGGTGATCTTATCTCATAATAGAAGTCTGCATAGATGGAGAAGAAAAAAATACTTTCATTTCTGGTCTAGGGGTTAGATTATGTACAGGGCACTGCTACATGTTGGGCAGGTGTGTGTGTGTGTTTGCGCACCCATGTGTGTGTGTGTGCGTGTCGATGCATGTGTATGTACTAGGGATATAGGTAAGTGGGTTTAATGGGGATTAGATTGACCATTGTATTGGTATTGGTCTTGGATTTCAGAAACTTGATTACAGTTTTAACTTGTAGTTTCATGTAATAGTTTAACTGTCACAAAGTATATATGTTTGCTTTCAAAGTGTGTCTTTAGCTAATAAGTCTTGAGGAGGAATAAAAAGTAAGATATATTATCTGCACTAGGAGAAAAGGGTGCTTACAGCAACAATTTATTATTAACACAATATAGATTTTGTCATCATTGATGATTTTTGATCTTAAAAATCAAGTGATCATCACTGACTGGTGTACCTATTCTAGTCTAGTAAATGTTGGTTGATAGATGTTGGCAGTGAGATTTCTTATTTTGATCATTTCTATTAATCTCTTGAATCTGGAAAGCAGTCTACCTGCTGATGGACAAAAGCACATGCTTAATTCCCCAGCAGTGCCTACAGATTGTTTTATCAGCAAATATAGATTAAAAGACCTAGTTGTTTGTCTGTTTTGACTGAGCGCCCCTTGTGCTTTTCAAACAAAAAAGAAGCTCATTCTAGTTTTGCCAAATGAAATTTACTTTTTTAAGTAGTTTGATACAGTGTTGTTTTGCCTGTCCCCTTATCCCTGCAATACCAGAACACTCAAGCATGAGAGGTGTATTATGGGAAGCCCCCCCCCCCCCCCCCCCCCCCTGTGACTGGGGGAAGCTACTTTGTTGCAGTAGCATTCCCTCTAATCCATTAAGCTAAAGGGTATCAGGAGATTAGTTGCAAAGCCTGTAATTGCCAGATTGGCTCAGTTTACCTGTGCATACCAAGGAATAGAAAAGTGTTCATCATACACTCCAACACTGAACACCTTTAGCTGCACCTTGTATTACTGCTACTTCCAAAGTTGTTTATTTACAATACCCAAAGTGGCTGTAATTAACAAAGAGTAAAAGGGGTTTGGCTTAAAAGGGAACAGGAGGCTTGCTATCTGACAAGGAGTGAAACCGAATTGGCCAGGAGTGTAACAAGGGTGATGACATCTCAACCCTTCTCAGAGGAGAGAATCTAAATATTATGCTGATCTGATTGTTGTAACACTGATCTTACACTCTGTGGGGACCAGGTGGTGAACACATTCACATTACCCTTCTCCACTGGTAGTTTGCTTTTGGAACTTGTGTTAGGAGATTTAAACGACACAGAAAAAGAGACCTCACAAACTCCTGGGTCAATACATTTCAAGTTCAATTTTCCCTTTCTCACACAGATTTCTTGCAGTAGTTTTTCCATCTGTGCTTCACTATTGTTTTTGAGTAGCTAGAGAACATGGCTTTTAACAGTTTTTGTTGGTGGGTCTTGGCATGTATTTGTAATGCTTCAAATTCAAAATGATAACAATGTCATGGTAAATCAACCCATTTTATTTTTAACATTTTGATTTTCCTGATAAATTAAGACTGAGATTATTGACATTTTTTGAGCTAAAAACAGGAGAGCGTCATATGTTAATTAATACCTAAGTTTTCAGGCCTCTGAAACTAAAGTTCTGCAAATACTTTTTGTTTGAATAAAATTTCTTTGTGTTTTTTCAGGCTTCCTCAAAACCCCAGGAGAACACGTAAATGACAGAAGATACTGCAGCCACCATACTTACCCAGGTTAAGAACAGCAGTAGAGAAGGTGTAGAAAACTTGGCAGATACTTCAGGACATCTTCAGGAAGCATTTCTATCAATGTGTCAATCTCATCTGCTCAGAGGATAACCGTTTATAAGACATGTAATACAGTGTGTATTGACATTGACTCCAAACGTTGGGTCAGAACCTTTCAGAACTTCTTTCAGTTCTCTTTGCTCAACGGCAAAATGACATCAAAATACATTATGCCTGGGCATATGATTGAACATCGATTTAAATGTCTTTTCCAGCGTCGTGGAATGATGGACTAAATACCTGGATGCACTGATTATTGCAGAGACCGATAGCAATATCTAGTCAACTATCACCTGTTTAACAAAAAGTCTTAAGTCAGTTTTGAGGATAAATCCAACGCGAGTCTCATTGATAGACTGTATTATAATATATTTATTGCCCCATTGGAAACTGATTTAAGTTGCTATTACGTTTTTGTGAAGGAGGAGTCGTTTGGTGATTTAGGTACTATAATAGGCCTACAATAACTGGAATTGACTGGAATATTTGGAATATTGTTTATATCAAGTTGTCAAATTTAATATGTTAAATTTCACGAACGGGCATGTTTGTGTTCATTTAAAAGGAGAAATTACGTTAAAGGCCGATGGCGTTTTAGATCATTGTTCACCTTTCCGTGTATTTTACATGCACGATAACTAATTTCCTTAGATTATTTAAAGTAGAATATATATATTGCCAATAAAAGATTCGAAACGATTCAACAGAATTGTTTATATTAGTCGAAACTTTTATATTCCAAGCATTTTCTGTATGTACGATATGATTGAATGGGATATTTTGAATTCTGTTGACACGTATATTCTTAACTAAACTACTATAATGTGATGCTTGTTGAGGAAAAAACAAATCGATTTTTTGCATTGTGTACCATAAGGTGACTTCGTTAACCATGAGAAAATTATAGATACGTCCAAGGTATATGTTTACTGCCACTGCTAAAGAATGTCCCTCCTCTTTTAAGATAAACACATTTGCGCTTACGTAGATAAGATTGACACAAAATTCCAATAGACGAGAAATTAGATGCATTTTTAAAGTAACGGTAACAGCAATACAGAAACGACTAATATAAATGATTTAAACTTAATTCAGCTCAGTAGACACATACATCAGCACGTCTTTTATGTTCTAAGGTAAGATGTAGCGGTGGTTAATGGGTGAACCTGTCTTCCCACGTGCTGCCAATTTGTTCCAGTTAACCACCGGTATGTTCCCCACAAGATAGAAGGAGAGGGTTCCAGACGGCTGGCCATCCATTGCGTAACATCAACTGATTAGTAACGCATCGGTATCACGAAATCCGTGGACCAACGTGGTTCCGTGCGGATCACTTTAATTCATTCGGTGTCGAGTCTCTTTTTTTTCCTTACTTTTTTTCCCCTGGTGTTTCATTTATCCGTTAATAGAAATCTAGGCATAAATTCCGCTAATATGTTCATTAAGACGATCGTATTAGCATCTGACGTTTTAGACATATCTTTCCCTTAGCGAGAAAGTTGTGACTTTAAATTTGTCATGTAATATTTGCCGTCAGAAGCAAATATCCTGTGTTTGTTTTTTTTTTCCTTTAAATGAAATAATACCCCCAAATAAAGGTGATAAAACGAAGATGCACAGCGCAGAAAATGCTGTATAAGTGACGAATTATAAAAGTAAGAAGGGATAAATTATCAGGGAATTTCAAATTTAGAGTAATTCTTTTGAAAAAAACTTGATGCTGGGTCTCCTTTATGTACATACGTTTCACGGACAAAAGGGAACACGAAACTGATTGCTGATCTTAGCATGCCCGGTAGTTTCACTATAGGATTTAACGGAAGGGAGAGAAGGGTGTGAGAATATTACAAGGAGAGATGGGTAACATTTTTCTTTTCTCCCAGTTCCCCTGGTGTTGCTTGCACTCACGGACAGCGCAGGGAAGTACGGTAGCTGCGTTCGACAGTAGCAGTATCATATTGATTGGTGTGGAGCAGGTGATTGCGCCGACCAGGGCCTCCGGATCGGGTTCCTTTCTGTCAACACCAATGCACGGGCCCCTTCAACGCGATTACTGTTCGCTCCGCCCACAGGCAGCCAGCCTGCAGTTGGAAATAGACAGATCAGCTGGCAGAGAAGACTAGAAGAGGGAGATTCTGAAAAACCTCACTTGGAACTGCGTAGCAACATGACTTGCACAGAAGTGATGTACCATCCTGCTTATACGCCGTACAGTTCCTATCTCGCTTATCAAAAGCCTTATGATACATACAAGGTACAGTAATAGCTTAGTGCAAAGCGCAATTAGTCAGTTTCATTGTACCATTTTCAAAGAAATCTTATTTTAACAAAGATAACCTTCCGCAAAACAAGGCAGGTGCCAAAATGAAGCGTTAATGTAGAACTTCCAGTTGTATTGGTTTGAGATGATTGCAACGCATGGTCGTGATGTCATCGACTGGTTGTTTCACTAAGATGCACGAGAATCATGCACGCGCCTCTCATTCTTGAACATAACTAGGAATCCCAGCGTTTCTATCCGCTAAATCGAAGTAGCGAGGGAATTCGTAAGGATTTTGACTGGAATTCTCTCGTGGTTAAGTCCCATGGTAAGTGACTGTATAACTATGTCGGGCTTGCCATATATTGCACTTTCTCTATACACGAAGATGAATAATCCCCAGTTATCCCTTGCGTTTCAGAAATTCGCTGCTCTCCACAAAGTTTACGATAGTAGCCATAGTCCCATGGATGCCATAAATTACTCCACAACAGCAACGACGGGATTAAGTTTCGGTTTAGTAGGCAAAGAGGAAGAGAGTGACGAAGACCTGCATCCAAAAGCCTCCCAGTATTTATCGGCAAAGTGCGCCGTGTACACGTTCTTTACGGGAGATCCTAGTTCTAACGTTGACGATCATTTCTCAAAATCACTGAGTCTATATAACCAAAGGATAAATCAGGTTGGAGGGGGAGATGGCAAGGCAGTTAACTGGAAAGGTGAGTTTTTGAAGGATTTATTTTAACACTCCTTTGTGACGAGGTGTTATGTTATTCATGTATGGTTAAACTATACCTTCAATTTTCATCTGATTGATACTGTTTTTATTTGAGCGTTGCACTGTATGTATTTTTGAAGGTGCATGTGTTTTATTGCTTTTCCCTTCTTATTCAATCTCTTTAATCAGTGCAGCGTTTGGCATTATAATNAGAAACGACTAATATAAATGATTTAAACTTAATTCAGCTCAGTAGACACATACATCAGCACGTCTTTTATGTTCTAAGGTAAGATGTAGCGGTGGTTAATGGGTGAACCTGTCTTCCCACGTGCTGCCAATTTGTTCCAGTTAACCACCGGTATGTTCCCCACAAGATAGAAGGAGAGGGTTCCAGACGGCTGGCCATCCATTGCGTAACATCAACTGATTAGTAACGCATCGGTATCACGAAATCCGTGGACCAACGTGGTTCCGTGCGGATCACTTTAATTCATTCGGTGTCGAGTCTCTTTTTTTTCCTTACTTTTTTTCCCCTGGTGTTTCATTTATCCGTTAATAGAAATCTAGGCATAAATTCCGCTAATATGTTCATTAAGACGATCGTATTAGCATCTGACGTTTTAGACATATCTTTCCCTTAGCGAGAAAGTTGTGACTTTAAATTTGTCATGTAATATTTGCCGTCAGAAGCAAATATCCTGTGTTTGTTTTTTTTTTCCTTTAAATGAAATAATACCCCCAAATAAAGGTGATAAAACGAAGATGCACAGCGCAGAAAATGCTGTATAAGTGACGAATTATAAAAGTAAGAAGGGATAAATTATCAGGGAATTTCAAATTTAGAGTAATTCTTTTGAAAAAAACTTGATGCTGGGTCTCCTTTATGTACATACGTTTCACGGACAAAAGGGAACACGAAACTGATTGCTGATCTTAGCATGCCCGGTAGTTTCACTATAGGATTTAACGGAAGGGAGAGAAGGGTGTGAGAATATTACAAGGAGAGATGGGTAACATTTTTCTTTTCTCCCAGTTCCCCTGGTGTTGCTTGCACTCACGGACAGCGCAGGGAAGTACGGTAGCTGCGTTCGACAGTAGCAGTATCATATTGATTGGTGTGGAGCAGGTGATTGCGCCGACCAGGGCCTCCGGATCGGGTTCCTTTCTGTCAACACCAATGCACGGGCCCCTTCAACGCGATTACTGTTCGCTCCGCCCACAGGCAGCCAGCCTGCAGTTGGAAATAGACAGATCAGCTGGCAGAGAAGACTAGAAGAGGGAGATTCTGAAAAACCTCACTTGGAACTGCGTAGCAACATGACTTGCACAGAAGTGATGTACCATCCTGCTTATACGCCGTACAGTTCCTATCTCGCTTATCAAAAGCCTTATGATACATACAAGGTACAGTAATAGCTTAGTGCAAAGCGCAATTAGTCAGTTTCATTGTACCATTTTCAAAGAAATCTTATTTTAACAAAGATAACCTTCCGCAAAACAAGGCAGGTGCCAAAATGAAGCGTTAATGTAGAACTTCCAGTTGTATTGGTTTGAGATGATTGCAACGCATGGTCGTGATGTCATCGACTGGTTGTTTCACTAAGATGCACGAGAATCATGCACGCGCCTCTCATTCTTGAACATAACTAGGAATCCCAGCGTTTCTATCCGCTAAATCGAAGTAGCGAGGGAATTCGTAAGGATTTTGACTGGAATTCTCTCGTGGTTAAGTCCCATGGTAAGTGACTGTATAACTATGTCGGGCTTGCCATATATTGCACTTTCTCTATACACGAAGATGAATAATCCCCAGTTATCCCTTGCGTTTCAGAAATTCGCTGCTCTCCACAAAGTTTACGATAGTAGCCATAGTCCCATGGATGCCATAAATTACTCCACAACAGCAACGACGGGATTAAGTTTCGGTTTAGTAGGCAAAGAGGAAGAGAGTGACGAAGACCTGCATCCAAAAGCCTCCCAGTATTTATCGGCAAAGTGCGCCGTGTACACGTTCTTTACGGGAGATCCTAGTTCTAACGTTGACGATCATTTCTCAAAATCACTGAGTCTATATAACCAAAGGATAAATCAGGTTGGAGGGGGAGATGGCAAGGCAGTTAACTGGAAAGGTGAGTTTTTGAAGGATTTATTTTAACACTCCTTTGTGACGAGGTGTTATGTTATTCATGTATGGTTAAACTATACCTTCAATTTTCATCTGATTGATACTGTTTTTATTTGAGCGTTGCACTGTATGTATTTTTGAAGGTGCATGTGTTTTATTGCTTTTCCCTTCTTATTCAATCTCTTTAATCAGTGCAGCGTTTGGCATTATAATAATAACAATAATTATAATAATTATTATTTATTTTACAATAGAATATTTCAAGAAAAAACACAAAATGTAGTGCCTCCTTATACATCTGCCTCCTCCACTGACTGATAAGAGGAATTGCGTGAAGAACGGTATCAATCCATGTTATTTTCGTAGTGTATTTGCCGTGAAACTGCGAAAAAAAATCACGCAGCGTGCTTCTTTCAACTTTCCGCTCGAACATCATACAAGTAATACCGTTTCATTTGGGAGGTCAGACGACTCCCGCTGTGAGCATCTAGCGTAGAGGCCACTCAAGTCAACGATTTGTATTGCTTACAAATTAAATACACAGCTAACACGCTGTCTAAAGAACACTCCTGTAACGCGTCTTCTTTGTAAATACATCATGTGCCTTATTACCCTCCTCTTAGATCGTTTTTTTTTCTATAAGATCAAATATACCTAGGGTTTCTCCACTTTACCTGACTCGATGCTAGAAAATCATCTACCTGGTGGAACACATGACGAAGGGGCTACTTTCACGATCAGTAAGGCGTTCTATTTGTATTCCCTACATGATAGATTATGAGGCTGTCGTAATTAATCTGGATAAATAACCACTGACGTCCGTTCTTGCTCCTGCTTTCTGTATGGTTAGAAATAACTGATATTGTGTGTTTTCAACAGAAATGAACGCATTCCTCTATAAACACACATTGTAGCAATGAATTAAAATTGTTCCCAGACCAAATTTTGGTATTGGTTTTAGACGAAAGGATAATAATAGGGTTTCGCAATTAATATAGTGGTCTTAGAATAGCGGTTTAAATAGTGGCATGGTGTATAAGACGGCAATGGAAACAGAGTTGTATTCCAGTGAGGTTTGGCATGTATTTTGTAAAGAGATTCATTATCTGTTACAACTTCCTTTTCTGTCTTGTAAACGCGAAAACGTTTCTAACTTAGGGTGCTGTTTTGCTTAAAACTCCTTCTGATTTTTCAAACGGAAGTCGAATTTCTCTGAGTCATTAAGGGGAACAGTTAAATCAAATTACTCAAGCGGTATTTTACTAGACCAAATGGAGATAGGGTACATGGGTCGCTGTTTGATCGAAGAGGACTTGTATTCTCTAACCTTCAAGTACAAATAAATTTCGTGGTATTTGTCACAGAGGCAATGAAGGAATTAGAGTAAATGTTTTCCCGGGCAATTATTCCCCAGTGTTACCCGAAAATAACCATTTACTGAGACAGACATTTATAACATTGTTTAAAAAAATGCCCATTTGGAAATAAGTTAGCTGTCAGAAACTATTTACGTTCCTTCAAGAGTTCAGTATGGTTCTGCCAAACTAGTATATATTTTATAATACGCCTTATTTCATAAGACAAACAACTTTATGAAGCAAACCTATACGTGTGAGATTTTCTACCAAAGGGTTATCGTCATTAAACTGGGAGAATGTCACAAATGTTAGACGAAAACGATCACAGTTCCATTACTATTATAAATTTTCAACCGCAACGATATTGTATTGTTCAGAGATTTTAAGTATAATACTTCGTAATAATTCAACCGATGACTCCTTTGGTGGATTCCTTGAAATAATTCATACTACTAATTCATACCATTATTTTTCATTCATTTTCTGTTTTTATTTTGTGTAGTAAATCAAATGCTCGAACCTCTGATAACGTTTGTATGACCTACGTAAAAATTATATTAGGACGAGCAGAGTAAAATGATTCCTCGTCAATCCACAATTTTCTGGGTAATTAATTCAATATACGAGATTTTCACCAACGGGTGTTGGTAAGACGATCATTGTTTCCAAAATACAACAAATTATTTCATAGATTATAATGTCTTCCTTGTCATTCAGAGGTGTCGACCATGGGCCAACGGAACCTACCTCCGTCATTCTGGAACAGTGCCTACCAGCCGCCGGTCCTTCCCCACCCGCTAGGGGGCAGTGGAGCAGCGGCATATCCAGACCCATACAGCATACCAGGTTCATCCTTCCACGGGATGGCTGGATTACAAGACCCGTGGCATTATTCGTTCTCCTCTCAAACGCACACGTATCCTCACAGACCGTCCATGCACGATTTCACCTATTCCTCCATGACTCCTGGTCCGTCACGGCTCACACCCCACTACAGTTCTCTTCTCATGCAGCAGTCCATGCGGGCGTCGGGAAGGTTTAGCGGCATGCACGCATCGGGTACGTGCGACTTGACAAAACCTGCTGCTGCTGCTGCTGAAGCTGCCGCCTGGGGGAGTCGATATCACACGGACCCGTTAGCGACCACCGACCTCTCCTCTCATCACACAGTGCCACACCCACACCCGCATCTGGAACCGGCAGTAACAGGTGAGAGATTTCTGTGAATCAAATAAAATAAGATTTTAAGAGTCATTGGGATTTTAGTCAGAAAATAATCTTAGAAAAACTATTTGAATCGAGCACCTTTTCGATTTTTTCAGGTTTTCAGCAATCCCTAGTATTTACCAACCATCACCCTATAAACCCGAAAAACCTAAATATGTTTTGGTAGTATTTTGCATCGATTACGTAAATTTCTTATACTCAAAATTCTAATGGCAATGCAAATTCTGAGAGAGCACGTCACGTTTCTCGAGGACATAAATGCAGGTTAATGAAAAAATGAGGCTTTAGAAATAAATTAATATCATGAACTGTTACTTTGAAATGATATATGAATTAAATTATATGAATTCCATAAAATTAATTTGGATATCTTTTAAGGCTGTGTTGCCTTTGTACCCCAGTGGTTATTTAACTTTACCGATGCCCTGGAAGCATTTTGTTCTGGTCTTTACACGAGTTTTTCAATATTTGAATTTTATTCATTCCCATCTCTCGACGTAAAAATACTTGTGCGTGATAAGAATTTCGAACCTTTTCATTGTTATGATTGAAACGTTTTAAACACTTCATATAAAAGTCATATAATGGTTATCTACTATACAAAACTCGCTTTTTGATGAAAGAAAAAATGCAGTGCTTTTCTGTTTTATATACCTTCGATTTCCTTGCATATTTGTGAACGCCTTAAGAACAACAAAGAAGTAAATAGAATACTGATAAAATAGAATTAGAACGGAATTAAACGTCAGAGGTTATTCTTTGCGCATCTACCACTGTTGTATTGCTGTGATTTGTAATTTGTAATTTTATATCCAAATACATCAAGTGATAGACTTACAAAAAATAATAAAAAGAAAAATAGACATAAAGGCAGAGATTTGAATTGGCTTTTTTTTTAATTTTAAAAGTGTATGACATGTCAGAGTGATTTGTTGGAAAATCGCGAGAACAACGGAGCCACGTGCGCATCTGTAGAATTATGTTTTTAGACAGAAAACTATTTGACGATTACCTCAGAAATACCGGATTTCTTTGTTGGGCAAAAATTGCTTGGCTGTTGTAAATTAACCCCCTTTAAATTGTGCCTTGAAATAAACAACTTTTGTCGAAACCCCCCACAAAGAACAGACCCCTGATAGAATATTATAATATGGGATCACAAGTTTTATATCTTATTTATTAAAAGATAATTATGTTTATTATGCTGTTGTAACCTTGGACCTGGAATACATGTATGATTGGTCCAAGTTACAACGTTTTCTGTGAAAATGGTGTGGTACAAATTGTCTTTAGTATTTAAGATTTAAGTCTCAATTCAGTGCGGGATTGCGTCGTTTTTCTTTAAGGAATTGTATTTCTGCTTAGTTTGAACCTAAAATATTATTACATTGCATTCTTGTTCTGAAATGTATTTATAAATAAAAATAAATTGCTTGAAACTGAAATTGAAAGTGATTAACAGGGGTGGATAAAAATATTTTTTAAATTCTTAGTACAATGTAACATTTACTTGTTAATGTCTTTCTCACTACGGCTTAACACGTCATCCAATTTCTTTTTGACAATTAAAAATGTTTTCTTTTCACATATAACAGGTCTTTTAATCACTTTTGTATTCAGTTATGCATTTTTTTCTCTATATTTTAGGGTTGGATGGAACAGTTCAAGAATCTGGAAAAGAAGTTTACTGGTTTTAAGAAAGCATATTAATAACATTGACAGATGCGGAGGCATGTGATCGATAGTATTACATAGAAGCGATGGTTAAGTCGCTATTTTGAGCGTCGACAGTTCTTGGATTTTTTTCCATTTGTTTAACGCATCATCTCTGTCAACGGCTTTTAAAAAGTAGAGGTAGAGTATAATATGTAAGGTACTTTATGATTTTAAAATCATTTTTGTGAAACTATAATCCATCGTCTGCAGTGAGATCACCCCATATACGGTCAATAGACAAGTTGCTGCAGTGAAAAGATATGCGAACATGAACCGCACCCATGCTCAAAGCAAGTACAGCGCCTAAGCACAAAACTATTAATTTATTTAACATAAAAACAATCAGGTACGTGTAAACAGAAAACGCCATGTTTCAGATAATACAGATGCACAAAATCGTTGTTGTGAAACTTCTAAACGCTCAAAACAATAAAGCACAAGTTACATTGATATCATGTCCCATAATGTCTCAACGCTTTCCTCACTGATATAACAGTCACATGCGCAAAAGAGAAAGGTTGATGGCTGGAAAAAAAAAACTCTTCCGAATCAAAGAAAGCAATATACAAATATATGTTATTGTTAACAATATCCTTTATCAGCTATTCCGTCCTGAAGGACATGTTGAATTTAAGTGAATTTGTCCGTGCTACAAATTATTCAATTATCAACTTTTCACGTAATCAAAATAGGGTGGCAAAGTAGATTCTGCGTATGTTAACTTTATTTATTTATATGCAAGGTTTATGTGACTGTTTAACAGCCGTAATAACTCAATTAGTTATTGTGATTTTTTTCTTGCTGAATACCTTTTTATATTTTGATATTAAATTGTATATACTGTTGTAGCTAGCAAGACTGAGGTATGAAAATTAAGTTACCATCCTGTTATTTAATATCACATTATTTAGCAGTGGCCGAATGTGTAAATGCTTCGTTCGGAACATGTTTCAGAAAACTGTTTCTTGATAAGCTTTCAAGAACTTCCCAGAAAAATACCTTGATGTATAGATTTTTAATTAAAGCTCTTTCCAATTAAGCAAATTCATTAGCTGCTTGCAGGAATATATCGAAACTGTAAATAATGATAAGTTTGTACATATTTTAAGGATTTGTATATATTAATATGTAAACACCGTTTCAGGAAGTGCCAAACAAATTGACGTATACAATGATATACGCAGTATCATATGCAAGGGTTCCAAGATTTGAATCTAAAATAACTTATTGTTTTATAACTTGTGTATATTTCTATGTATGTGTGGAAATCGTGAAAAAGAAAAATGTGCATACACACAATAAAATACTTAAATATGCTGATTGTGGTATCATTTGTTACTTATACACGCGTCCCCATCGTAAGTGTGCGCATCGTTCTTCAATAAAAAAAAACTAGATGTCATTAATTAAAATTACTTGTCTAAAACACTGTAAGGCGACTATTTATTCTGTTTTTCGTGCTACTGGTATTTTACTATGTTTATCAAGTGAAGTGGACACAGGTACAATCAGTTATTTAAAAAAGCAAAGAAAAACTATTTTATCTTGATCAGTTGACAAAGATCTGTGCAAATTAATTAAAATTGATGATGGCAATAGTTATAGGTAGACCGACTGTCCCAGAATTTGGATAAATATAGTTTAAAACATTTTTTAGTATTGATCGAAACAATCACAAATTTGTTCGACAAATTTGAGCGCTCTATTTGAAATGAGAAAAAATAGGAATTTGAAAAAATATTGTTGACGGTATTTTGTAAGAAAAGCATGGTAAATTCAAATGAAATATGACGTTTTTCAAATTAATTTTGCGATAGGATTTATTTATTAATCTAGTGGTACTGTGAAGTGCACGCGCTCTCACTGTTTCAAAGCGAAATGTAAACCGCTCATAAACAAACTCTGAGCTAGCCGCACAAACACCTTTTGTTATTTACACTGATGAGCGTTATATGAATTATGGAACACTTCTTTAAAAAATTAATTAGTTTTCAAAAAGCATCGAAATGCGAAAATGGAGGAAGGTATCGGTTTGCATCGTGTTTCATATAAACCCAAAAAATCAAAAACGCAAAATCGGTTATAGTGAAACTTTTCTTGACAAAAATACACCTTTTTTGTCTAGTTTGAAGTGTTCTGAAATAAAAAAAAAAGATCAGTTGAAAACTATATTATGCAAATGGCTAGTGAGTATTACGGTGCATATTTCCCGAAATAATATCTTGTAATTTTTTTTTAATTTTTGAGATTGTAAATCTAACCTCACCCTATAAAGAATTGCCTAGATAGAGTGCATATAACGCAAGTATTTGAAATAGCGGACGTCATATCAGATGTAATTACCTTTGTAATAATGTATGAAAAATAGATATTATCCAAGAAATAACTTTTAAAGAAAAAACTATTAATAGAATGACAAATAAAGTTAGGAAAAGCTTTACTCTTAGTTTAATACATTTTTTATCATCATCACAAAAATTACATTGTTCCATACGCCATCCAATTCTTTGACAACGATAAAAATTATTTTTGATTCAGTAATTCCGGGAAAAAAACAAATCTCAATTGTTGAAGACCTCTTTTATCTAAACAGACTTCAAAATTCTCGTTGAATGAAAAGAGACCAACACTTCGGAAAATTTTACGGAGCCAATGGTAAATAAACTCAAGCAATAGTGCTAGATATATTGAATCTGCGCGCAGTTACTTTCAAGGAACGGATATTGTCAGTCAGGTCACATAACAAACGTCAATTTTACGTATAAACGCTATTTATTTTCCAACGCAGAACCAAGCAAAATAGAAACGACTTAGCCGAGCACAATTTCAGCACTTATGTCCATACAGAAGGCTATAGCTTCATATTGGTATCATATCATATCATACATGTTATAATTGATATAAATAATATGATAAGAAAACCTGAAAGAAAGTAATTTTAAAAGAGGAAAGAGATAGCACCCGCTGTCTGCAAGCGGGGTCCGCGAAATCCAAGGAGCCTTGGTGCATTCCTTAGGTAAATTACCGGGAGGATATACACTTGTTGTTTTCAGTTATCCTATATCGACAGACGAGAAAATGCCTTTCTGAAAAGCGATGACAGACAATCCCATATTCTCACTCCATCAAGTGCATATTTTGTGTTGGTTGCACCTGATAGCGATGTCGAGAGAGGTCACTGGCAGCTGGGTGGAGGTGCTGGAGTGGAACAGCACACTGACAGCCGTCAAAACTCGAACAGAGAAAGAGAGAGAAAAGAAAGAGAGAGAGAGAGAGAGAGAGAAAATGAGAGAGAGATTTAGTCCCATCATGAATTTTTGATTCCATAGACTAGTCACGTCACTTTATGTGCATGATGGGTTTTTCTCTTCATGCGTATTATGGTGATTTAAATCGAAAATGTTCCTAATTATAGAATAAAGATAATTTTCCCCTGGATTAACAAACAATGTCCAATGCTAGTCACGAACTGTGGTCTAAATTTCACATGGAACTGTATAATGTGTAAGATCTGTAGCATTATTTTAAAATTCAGATACAGATACGGAAACCATATCGGAAATTGTTGCATTTTTTGCATATGGCCTATCTACAGATAAATCCCTTCATTTTACTAAGGAAATGTAGTCCTATAATACAACTCCTTGATTTTACAGCTACCAATTTGGGGGTAAAATACATCTTTCCAGTATTCATTTTTACAATCCATTTTCATCATTTTCCATGATTGATTTTATTTTTGGTTCTAAAATTTATATTACTATCATAATATTAACCAAATTAAAAGCAAGTTCAGAAAAAACCATTTTGTGACATTGAAATTCTCGCAAAATATATCGTCCCTGTATTATTGTGACGCAAAAACCGTGTACTTTCTTAATGTCGTTGTTGTCATTTTTTTGCATTCAGTTTACCCAAACAGCTATTGTTTCCTTTGCCTCCAAACTCCCTGGCACCCAGCCTTGTGACCTGAACTTCTTTCTTAATTGTATCAGGACAGTTAATTCCATGCGTTTAGTACTATTTTTAATATATGAGGTCGCACAAGATATTTCTGTAATCGCAAAAATCACAGATATCCTGACAAAGCATGCGAAAAAATCGGTGACCTGCCTAACAAAAGTTCCTTCCAAAGACGGAGGCTTGGTTCTACGTGAACCAAATGATTTCTGTATTCATTTTAGTTCAGTTCACGTTTTATGAGTAATAAGCGCGCATGCTGTAGGCCTACATGTTTTGGAATTCGCTTTTTAAAATCCGTTTGTTAAAAGAGCTCTACTGCCCCAGCTGACTGATTTACTTTTTCTTTTTAAATCCGATATTGAAATATAAAAAAATATAACAACTGCGGTAGCATTATAAATATTTCCTAAGGGTTTTTCAGAAAAATTGGCATCACGCAAAACAGTAAAGCAAACTGGTTACGTAAGTTAAATCGAAAGACATTGATTTACACACTAAATTAATCCAAAACATATGTTATCATTAATATTTATGAAATTAAGCACGTAAAGATTATGAAAGACATACGTAAAATTCATTCAATATTTTGCTCTTGGGTAAAATCAATTGCAAAATAATTTCTGTGCAAAACCAATTTTGTCAAACATTAAATTATATTATATCTGAACTATCGCTGGTAAATATTTAGAAAACTGGTTTCATGCTATATTGCAGGCTTAGGGGCCTAATACTTTTCAGTAAAATAAAGCGAATGTTTTCACCCGTTTGTCTGTTTGTCTGTCATCAACATAACTCAAAAAGTTATGGATCGATTTTGATGAACTTTTCAGGGTAGGTCAGAAATGGGTTAACTTAGAAGTGATTAGTTTTTGGTGGTGATCCGGATCAATAATCAATCAATAATAATAATAATAAATTGCCGCCTTGGCGGAGGTCTGCGCTCTCGGAGTGCTTTTCTAGTTGATAGAAAATTTTGGCATTGTATTTAATACATTCTAGAAAAAGAGGAGATTTAATGACGCTAAGTAGGCCAAGCCCCTATTCATTAAATTAGTTCGATCACATTTTCAATACACATTTTCAATCAATAATAGGTATAAATAATTATGTTCGTGATCCAAGACTGTCAATATCATGTCACGTTTTGGCTAGAGATGGGACTGCCGACTTAAATAAAAAATATAATAATAATAATAATAATAATAATAAGTATGTCTCATTGATTATTTTTAATTCACCCATATTTTATTTTACTTTACAATATTTCTACAGTAGGCCCTACTTTTTATCAAAATATAAAGGGCTTGAAAATTATTTTCTTGACGAATTTGTTTAAGAACAAAATTTTAAATCAGCGTTTTGAGCTTTTCCTCGTATGAAAAACACCAGTAAAAATAAACATAAAAATAGTCTGACGGAAAGAAAAGTGTTATCCATAGGGGAGCCTTTTTTTCCATGTTCTGTTTAAACGTTTTCAAAGATCCCTTTCATACAAATAAATTAAGACAATCGAGCTACCATGAATTGAAGCGCCATCTATGAGAACGTTGCCTGTAAACATGGCCACATTGCGAAGGTCGTTTCGTTTATGTGGTCGGTTCTCCCATTTATACACTCGTTGTCAGGGTAAACTACCACTCCACAGAAGATGCATGTCGGTGGTTTCTTGTATAGATCGTAAGTATTAGTTACACGTGGTTCATATCACCAAATAGTCGCTATGCAATATTAATCAACTTTTCGTTCGTGTTGTGTAACTTACTAACTACACCTTTAACTTTGCCACTGAGGGTGAAGGCTCCTTCAGCTGTTGGAGCGGTTGATGGCTGTAAATTTCGTATCCATTTACCGTATCCATTTTTGTATCTCGGCATTAACATTTCCAGTTAAGTGACATTTATGTTTAGATACATGATTAAATGTTCAAATATTGAAAGTGCACCTTAATTCATGTCAGAGTGTTCTACATGTATTTATACAGCAGTTCATTATTATATATACATAGTGTCAGAACAATGGGATAATTATGTGCACCTGGTTGTGCCGTTCTCATAAGCTAGCTCTGTGTAGCAGTCTGATTATTATTATTATTGAATTATTATTTTTTATTTAAATTTCTTGGCTCTTTGTACATGTATGATGATTGTTATTTCATATGTTATAGCATCTATGGGATTAAATGAAGAACAGCAGCAGATCCAGAAATTAGCAAAAGACTTTGCTGCTAATGAGATGTCTCCTCACATGGCTCAGTGGGACCAGGAAGTAAGAGAATGTATTTGAACCTAGAAAATTGAAGGAAGAAATATTTGAAATTATTCCCTGTAACATCCTCCATTTTGCTTTAGTGAGATTATGTTATTGGTCAGCACTATAAATATCTACTTTGGTTGATACTTTTAAATTGGCATTTGCAAAGAAATGTTCTGTATACCCAGATAGCAAGCATACGTTGGGCCAACGTTGGCCCAACGTTGCCTTGGTTGACCGTGCAACGTTGGCCCAACGTTGGGTTTCCATCTAAGTGCTCACTTTGGCCAACGGTTGGCTGAACGTCTTTTTAATGCCAACGCATTGCCAACGTATTCCCAACCAAACTGCGTTGGCCCTACATTGGGCCAACTAATAACCAACATTGATCCAACAATTACCCAACCTGTAACCAACAGTGTATTTACGTTGGTTCTACAAATAACCAACATCAGTCCAACAATTACCCAACCAAACTGCGTTGGCCCTACATTGGGCCAACTAATAACCAACATTGGTCCAACAATTTCCCAACCTGTAACCAACAGTGCATTAAAGTTGGTTCTACTAATAACCAACATCAGTCCAACAATTACCCAACCTCAAACCAACAATCCATCCGCATTGGCCCAACGGTAGGCCAACTGGTCACCAAGTTATCTGCAATTTGCACATCAAATTATGACCCAACCTAAAACCAGGGGCACAGTGATTTACAGTGACCCAACATTGAGCTAAAGGCAAAATAATCTTTTTGGAATCATATAGGTAGTAGGGCACTGTAATTACACGTCTGATGCACAGGCAGATCAATGTCCTAATGAAATATCTTGAGCATCTGAAATCTGCAAACTGCAAGATATGACTGAAAAATTAGCAAGCTTTCTAAGGGATGAATCCTTCAGAGGACTTGATCTGCCTGTGATCATTTACACTACACCTGGAAAATTGTCAATTAATAATTGTTGTTAAAACAAAAAGATTAGTGATATATTTTGAACTGTTTAATTAATTCATAACATTACATAAATCAAATACCTTATACCAACTAAATAATGATATGTGAATTGAAATATAATACAAAAAAACAAAAAAGAAATTTTTTATAAGATATTATAATATTAAATTTAAACATTAATAAGTGTGTCTTATATATCAATTATTACATGATTCACATCAAGAAAAAATATCAACAGTCCTATGACTTTTCACCTTATTCCTGGAGTCAAGCCATTTTTCTACTAGTAAAGTCTTTTTTGCCCCATTTCAATTTTTAAAGATATTTTCATTAAATTAAATTTTAAACCAGAAACCCTTGTTAATGTCAGGTAAGATGCTTTTCATAAGTTATATGTCAAGTCTATAAAATCACAGCCTCTTCCTTCAGGCAAAATCTCAGACATTGTCTCTTTAAAAATCAAGTCAGTGGTCATATGAGTTCGATCTTTGTGTTTTTTCTCTCTTTCCTGTCCTGCACCTGTGTGATCTTTGGCAAAGCACAATTAGTTGGATGTATCCTCAATATATTTGTCTAACCAGTCACAGCAGAGTGTGCTGCACCTACAAATTTAAATATTAAAAACACTTGAAATATAATGCTAGAATTGGTATGGTACATAACATGACTGTACCTCTTCCCCCATCACTGTTTTCATATACAAACTAGTACTATCAGGTGTGTGTTATATGATAATCTCCCCACCTTTTCTAAGTTAGGCAACAGCCAATATCTTAACTATAAAAGTGTGTGTCTTGTGTGCAGTAATTTATAGTGATTTATTTAAATTAGTTCTTACGTGTACACTTGACCATGAATTCAGTTTTTAGACAACTGTAATGTACCACTAAATTCCACATCATTTAATCATTCCAACAACTCTCCATCACAGAATTTACTGGCCAGGATTTATACAGACACATAAGAACAATTGGCTTCCAAGGACTTTTAAGGCTCTAATTCAAATCATTTTCAATGATTTTTAACTAATGAGGGCAAGTTATACATTAATACAGTTATTTTAAAGTGTACATACCAAAGAAAAAAGACTCATTTCATTTAAACTATGTCTTTGTAACACATTGATGATGAAAAGTTGAAAATAAAAGTACAAGTAATGATGTATTAAAACTTAAGGTATACCCCCATCTGTGAATTATTGTCTGTATTCATGTCATTAAACTACAAAGTTTTAAATAATATTTTTACAAAGACAAAGTGCTGAAATGCAAACCTTTTTCAAGCCTAATAGCATTTTCAAGTACTTTTCAAAGTTACATTTAAACTAGAGCCATTTAAACTAGNGTACAATAATGTATTAAAAAGTATACCCCCATCTATGAATTATTGTCTGTATTCATGTCAATAAACTACATAGTTTTAAATAATATTTTTATAAAGACAAAATGCTGAAATGCAAACCTTTTTCAATTTATATATATATTATAGCATTTTCAATTACTTTTCAAAGTTACATTTAAACTAGAGCCATTTAAACTAGTTACATTTAAACTAGTTCAAAGTGCTGGATTAAATTTGAACACTTTTCAAGGCTGTATGGATCCTGGTGCATCAGTAAATAATGGGAAAATAAAAAGTCACTTACCAGTACATGCTCACATCTTATCCTGTCTCTATATCTCTTCATTTTCTAATTTCCAAAAAGATGTCTTCTTTTTATATCCAGAAATTGATGGCTTGTGATGAATCTGGTCTAGTGAAAGTTATCGGTTTAAAAGTCAAGTGATGCTAACTTATATATTAAATTTATATATTGTGCAATTGTACATTATAATAAGATTTCAATCATTTGTCTGATTTCAATAACAATAATAATCATAATAATAGCAATAATAATAAATTTGTTTCACAGCATTATATAAAAATAGAAAACTGTTAACTCAGTTATTTTTTTATCGGTGAAGTCTATGTACTATATATGAGGGTATATAGCTTGGTTGACAAATAAAAGCAGAAAACTGTTTTTTAACCCAAGGAATTTGACAAACTCTTCATAAAAAAATTATGTTTTTTTAATCCTAAAAACTAAATGTTACTGATCAATAAATAATCACATGTGTTTCTCAGTTGTGAACAGAAACATTTTTATTATTACAGAAACATTATTCATTTCTATTGAGTTGTTAATTGGATATGTTGGCCCAACGTTAGGCCAACGTTTGCAATAAATATGCACACGTTGGCCCAACGTTGGGCCAACGTGAGCATATTGCAGTTATGTTGTGCATATTATGATGTGGTTGGGCCAACGTATTACTACCAACGCCAACTATGTGCCAACAAACTAACGATTCCCCTACGTTGGCCCAACGTATGCTTGCTATCTGGGTTTATGTAGGATGTTGAAAGAAGTCACAGGGTCTCCAGTCAGTGTGGGCAAAGCAGGGTTGGTGATTCACCCACTCCACTATTTTCTGGTAGCTTCTGTAGATGGGATGGTGACTGACAACAGCTACAACCCCCCACAAGGAGTATTGGAAGTCAAATGCCCCTTTTCCCCCCCAAGATCAGACCCTTCAGGGGCTAGTGGCTTCCCGGAAAGACTTTTGTCTTGTCCCCGGAGCAGAGGAAGTCTGTGCTATGCAGTGCATGAGGACGAGGCGGCTATGGAAATTTCTCATAAAACTCGCAAGCTTAAGCTTAATGAAAAACACATTTATTACTGTCAAGTCCAGATGCAGCTTGCAGTAACCAACAGACAGTGGTGCGATTTTGTAGTCTTTTTAACATCAGAAAAGAGGGAAGGGTGCCTGTCCACTGAAGTATTTGTCCAGAGAGTGCACTTCAATAGTGTCTTGTGGCAGACTACAATTTTACCCAAGATAACAAATTTCTACAGGAATGCTCTTGTTCCAGAGATTTTGAGTCAAGGCGTGTTTAGAGGCAAGAGATTGTACATACATTCATATCATTACAAGTACAGGTCAAAGTGTTAGACATTGAGAAATTATGAGCTCAAGTGTTACAACTTTGGTAAATTTGTCTTCTTTAATGGAAACCTTTTTTTTTATTGTTTAACATGTGATAATATTCTCTGTATTAAAAGCATTTAATTTATGATGGCAATTTTTGGTACTGAGCATTTTGAGTAAATGTATAACTGTGATGATATTTGAGAGATTTTATTACTCAACATATTGTATTACTTATTAAATACATACATGTACATGGTCGGATGAGATTTATTATCCATTTGGTGTTTTTACCATATTTATGTGTAGTTTACACAATATGTGATGTGTCTTTTATTGTAACTTGGTGCTGTATCATTAAGATTAAGCCTCCCTAGAAATTGTGATGGTGCTTCTTAAGTTAACATTCCAGAAAATATTTCCTTACAAACAAGTTTTGTAACTGTGATTAAAGGCATCTGTGATGGAACATTTTTACTTCCCAAATAAATTTAATAAGATATTCACATTCTTGTTTCTCACGTTTCAGACAGCCTAGTTAATCAGAACAGTCTGGACAGTTTTCAGTCTGCACATGATAATTTTACCAGTCATTCAGAAAATAATGGCTCTGTGCATAGGTTCACTAAATAAAAACATGACCCATATCTTGTTCAAATCACTAGCCACTGAGTTTGGAAAAACATAATTCAGTAAACGATAGTTTTTAATTCTCCCGATAACACGTTCCATATGAATTCTGAGCCTGGCAATTCTTCTTTTTTCTTCCTCTTCCGCAGGACTAGGTTGTCCCTAAGAACCAATAAATGGAGGGATATTCAATTTTACCTTCCTCTTCGCGAGATATTTATCAATTAGGAATCCTCGGTCTGCCATGACAGAATCCCCCTCGTCCATCAGATCCACAAGTCCACTAAGTTCTGTCATTTCTTTGTCTGACATGCGCCCAGGAGCCAAATCTGACACATAACTGATAAATCCATTTGGTGCTATTCCCACAAGTCCTTTGGCAGTATTGTGACTTTTGTAGGAAGAATATGTCTCTGACTGTGTAACGTATCCTGATGGCCTTTCAATGAAAAGTTCTGTACAGTCCAAAATGACCCTCGTAGATGGATACTCTTCTTTGAAGCACTGTGGCATAGTAGCTTCTACAATTTCTTTAGATGACCAGATTGGCAACTTCCGGAAGCGAAAATGCATCAGCTCAAAATATGTCCTGCAAATCCATGAAACTGTTGCTACACCTACTCCCATCCTATAAACACATGAAAATATAAACCAATCAATGAAACAAATGCTATGTCAGTTTCTTTAAATTAATCATTTTTCTCAAAAAAGTGAACATAAATTAAAGGTGTAAATTCCAACATGCACTTGAATATAATATATAAAGAATACATATAAGTACTGTACTGTCAGTCTATGTAGTAAGTATACATTAATATAAGCTTATACCTGAAAGCTAGGTCTTCTCCTAGTAATCCAACTCTCAGCCTGGCCAAGACAAGAAGTAATTCATCTTCTGAATCTAAAGAACAGGTGTATTTTTCTCTTTGTCTTTGTCATGGTAAGTTGAACCCCAGTAGTGCATATATCAGAAATATCTGGAGACAGAAAGTCATGAAAGTTCTTGAACTCTACATAAGAAGAAAACCCTGTGTAAAACTTAATAGCTTCTGGTCTGTCTTTCAAAGACTCCATGCTGAAAGTGTTTTCTTTCTTCTTCTCTTCTTCAAGTTTTTTCTGGAGATCTTTATAACGCTCTTCCCACACATCATTTTCTTCTGCATTCTTCTTTGTCTGTTCCCAATCGGTCTGGCATTGTTTAAGATGTTGTATTGTCTCTGAAAGTTCTTTTTGTATATCATGCAATTTGTCCTCCATTTCATGAATAATCCCACTTTTTTCTTTCACAGATTTGAGAAGGTCCTTCATGTCTGAATGTGGCAAGCTGTAGGAATGGTTGTCGTAATGTCCGACGTCTCTTTTTGCATTTTCCGACATTGACTCAGTGACAGGTGGTGTTTGTCTTATCAAAGTTCTCCTAGATTGAGTTACCTTTTCTGTTAGGTATCTAAATACCGTTGGTCTTCTGTTAGTGTACGTTTTCTCCCCTCCTTCGAAGGTTCAGAGCAAACGTGGTGCCCTGTTGTTGGCTCAAACCTACTGAACTTCCCTTTCTTCAAAGCTCTACCAATGTTATCAACCCATTCTTTCCCTTCCTCCGTGTCTGCTGGGAAAGTGTAAAAGCTCAAATGTCTATCTCTCTGATTGTTATTGTAACAGTGAGGCACACAGCAAGTAAATCGAGGCATGATTTGAGTATCTGATGCTATACGTAATGACGACCAGAGGACTCCCCTACCCACAATGCAATTTCCATTTCCTGAAAAGATGAAAAAGGTCTATAGCAATATTGTTGTTGCACTGACCTTTGCTAATACTGTGTGGTTGTAGAACGAGATGGTGAACAGATGAATTCAACTGTCCTCAGAGTGATGATAATACAGGAAACACACCTTCATTTCTACTGAAAACAGATAACAAATCATCAATAAAATATATATATATATGTGTGTAGACATATATGGTATAGTTACAACACAGAAATAACACAGTGATCAAAATATATTATTATATTATAACTAGAGGATCAGAGAGGTGATACCGCCTCCAGATATTGTACCACCAGCTGGAGTAAGCGCATTCATATGGACCCCCCCCCCCCCCAAGGTCACAGATTGCCAGTGTATTACTTCCTATTCAAGTTCAATAGTAACTATGGACCTATCTCTGCCAGTTTTGGAGATAAAAGGGAATGAAAATTTGCAAAGTTCAGTTTATGGTAAAAAGTAGGTCAAAGGTCAATTTTAAGGTCACAGTAAATTGCCAGTATATGACTTCCTATTTAAGTTTAATACCGTACTAGTATTAAGAATGTGTATATTTACCCCGTGGACCATTTGAAGATTACACTGCGATTAATGCGGTGGAAGATACAATAGAGAGAGTGTATAATGATAGGGTTGCTAAACGATTGTTGACGGCATATAGTAACTAGCCTAATCCCCTGGTCGCCTGGGTAGCCACGCCCCCTTAGAGTAATTGTGTAAACAAATGGTCTCCAGTAGCGAACTATCCTTTTGTTGAACAGCTTCGCGCGTGCAGCTGATTATGTACGTAGTGACACTATAGCTATCTGCATATAAATTTGTGCTAGCTGTTATTTGATTCATTCTGCTTGGCGGATGTTGTGGATCAGCCCACTGGTTCGTTGACTTATTTTTTTCTGAAGATTGGTGATGCAGATTTTGAGTGCTTAATTATTTACCCTCCTAACAAGAGAAAGGGGAAGGGAGAGAAAAAGAGAGAGTGTCAAATGAAATGGGTAATGAGTAATACAATATATTAAATAAAGGGACTCGCAGTGGAAGACACGATAGACTAGCTGTTTTGCATCAAGGTATGCCATTATAATCCGACATGGCCCATAACATTCATAATAAACACCCACTGATTAATCAGACTAGAACGCGTGGCGATAAAATGTGTCACTAGATCTTGTAAACACTCAGCAAAATGCACCCAGTGACTATATTCAATGTGCCGTCACTTAATTGCTTTCTCGATTTCATTAATTGACGATAGTAATTGCAGTAAACAAGGAAGAGGAAATGCTGAAGACAAAATAACGTCGGGTCTTTGTGTGACTTTCTCCCTAAACACTTTTTATGTTGCTGTCAAAGAAAAAGGAGCCGAGATAACGATCATTTAAATCACTGCTGCTGCTTTTGCAGATACACTTCCTCGTTTATCATTTAAATGCTCCCCTCCCCCAACAGACCTAACTTGATGAATGTCATAGTAGTTATAGTACACTGTATATCAGATCTGGGTTCAAGTTATGAAAGGTTTAAGCACAAAACGATAATTTGAGGCTATTTTTTTTATTCAAGACAAAATAAAGTATCTATGGTGTGTGACAATACCCAGCAGGCATAGTTGCGTTGGATCAACGTTGAAAACAGGTTGATACATTGAATTGCAGTTGATCTACCTAAATTCAAAGTTAAATCAACGTTGATCCAGCCACGTTGACTCAACGTTGTATTTTGGTCAATGACACAACCTTGCAGTTATAGATTGTAATTTGAAATATTAATTATTGAAAATGTGATACTTTGTTTATCAATACTGTAATCAATATTGTAATAAATTTATCAAAATAATAACAAAATGGTTTTAAAGTAAAAGTGACAGTTGTTTTGTGTCTTTAGTTAACTAGTGAATTTTCTTATCTTGTTATTCAGAAATACATTCCAATAAACTGAACTGCTTGCAAGGTCAGCTAACACTAGAATGAATAAGTTGCTGTAATGTGATGGAGTTAACAGTTCTTGGTAACCTGTTATAGATAGACAGGTTGAGGTGACTGTGACCTTGTTTTATATATATATATATATATATATATTAATCTAAACCTTTGAAATTTTAACTTACAGGCCATACATTTATACCCTACATAAATTTAGCCATCAAACATGTCCTACTGCTAAATACATCCAGGCAAATTTCCCGCTGGGTGGGGATGATATAACATTGTTTTCTGACGTTGATACAACGTTGTTATCTGAGGTTGACACAACTTTCAAATCCAACATTTATTCAATGTCTTTTCAACGTTATGGTTCAATGTTGTTTCAACGTTAAAACAACATAATTTGCCCTCTGGGATAGGGACTTTACAAAGCTTTAATTTGTCCTTAAATATATATTCCAGTAGCATATGGATTTAGGCGAGCGACGTAATTGTAACCCAAAAGCATCAGGATGAACACTGAAAAGCGGAGTACAAAAATTAACTTTTTAAATATCGATTACAATATGCTGTACAATGACAATGAGTCAAAAAGGGTTAATGGACTTCTTTGTCTTAAAAGAAATTAATTTCGAAATTAAAAGAAAGTTTTTTTCGGGGAGCGTGGCTAGACAGTTTACATCAGGTGATACGTTAAATTCGAGGAGTGTTTCACTGTCATAAAAACACTATAAGAAAGTTTTTTATTATGATCTGCAACATTTGTTCATTTATATAGCAGGGCGAAGTTAACGCCAGAGGTAAATAGTAACTAATACCGTAATCTTCCTCGTCCATTTATTTAAATCGTATCAAAACGTTTGATACACAATGTTCATTAACGTCATAATTTTGGCGATTTATTAAAACCATATTTGTACATGATAGATAAGCATAAGTTAAGCAACAACCAGTATGAAGAACAACACCCTTTTTAAATGAGGCAAAACACCCTCTTCACACTGATTATAACCTTGAGAAAGCATTATGCAACAAGGCAAAGGAATTATGCAAAGTTCTTTCAACTCGTGTGTGAATACAACACATTCTTTGTCACTTTTACAAGACAATGGAGGCGAGCAAGTGGAGTAATTACAATATACAATAAAAAGGACATTAGTTTAGAAAGCTTACTTCGGGTCAGCCCTTTGCTTGTTCGAATGAAAGAGATAGATATCGCGCCGCGACTCCCTTTATTTAACCTTCGTTTGTTTGTGTAAATGTGTGAAAGACAGGCAATGGTCTTGAGTCGCTGTTGATATTGTTCGCGATTAATATTGAAGTATAACTCCTTCGCCTGCATGTACAGTAAACGTGTTACTTTTCCTCATGTTCACTATATTTTTTTTAGGTGGTTGAGACAAGGCGATGAGATTGATAAAAGTAGAGGTTAATCTAAACAATTAAGTGCAATTTTTGTGAAATGACTTATTAAGTAATGTGCATGTACCTAGCATGTTTAAATTTTTGAATTTCTAATTTGTAAAATCTTTCATACACGGCCTCATATTTGTATTGCTCTCAGGCCATACTCTTTGATATTATTGTGTTACAAGGGACTCCTGGAAACCTGAAGCACAGGGCATTGTGAAAGTTAATTCGCTACGGAGTCTTGTTATCCTCCATGCAGTTTTATAGCTTGGATGAACACTGCGAAGTAGAAACAGGCTTTACTTAGCTTTACTTAATATACGACAGTTTAAACAAAACCAGTCTGCAAGGCTTGCTTTGATCTGGTGTTAACCTGACACTGGTTTTTCAAAGAACAAAATATGTTCGACATGGCGTTTCACAGTAATTGTATAAGCATGGTTTAAGCTTGTTTGAGAGATAATAATAGTCGCGTTTAACAATAGATAGCAAGCTATAGTAAGACCCCCTCCTCTTTAACTGATGATTTACACTGTTAATTGACCCTTGGACCTAAATATGTAAATAATCTTATTATGTCCATGATTGACCGTACACTCGTATATTGTATGATCACACAGCCAGACTTCCTCCTGTTGCACGTTAGAGTTGGATTGTCCCTGCGCCTATGTCAATGCACCTCATTTAATTTCAATATTATAATATAAGCATAGTATAAGTAATATATTCTTTCTTTATTCCTCTTTCATTATCATTCATGTTTTAAAAATACTTGAAGACTTGAATGCAGATGTTTCAAATTAAAACGTAAGTACATGAATAAATTATACATTTATAAATTAATGCAATAAGAATTTTTTGAGACATATTGATGCTGACGCTCATGCATCTCAATCAAACAAACAATACTTAGTTCAATTTTTGACTGCGGAAATTTCATATTGGATGAATAACTGATAACAAATTTAACTAGCAGTTTGTTAGCAACACTAAAAACCAGCTGCGCATGCCAAACTAGTGAACAAAAGGAAAGTTTGCTTCGCGTGGCACGGGCATGGGTTTTAGCCTCTTAAAGCTATAATCCTATCGCCGCAACAAACAATAGGGACCTTCTGGCTGATGTATCCTGCTGTTAATTACACCTAGTTACAGCGGATTGTCGCACTCGCACTGGACCACAGAAACTGGCGTCATGGAGTTCACTTGTCTTAAGTATTGTGTTATTCCACCTAAGCTATTGTGTTTGTGCATTCGAATTTTGAAGGGATTTATATGGCCCTCCATTGTTTGTCCGCCCCCTTCTATTCACAAGATAGGGATTAAAACATTTTGAATGTTGTTACACCGGTGTACAACGGAAACAAAATTATTACTACCACTGTAGTAACTACGGACCTACCTCTGCCAGTTTTGGAGATAAAAGGGAACCAAATTTTGCAAAGTTCAATTAATGATGAACAGTAGGTCAAAGGTCAATTTTAAGATCACAGTAAATTGCCTGTAATTACTTTCTATTCAAATTCAATAGTAACTACAGTAGTAATAAAAATTAAGTTTCCGTTGTACGACGTTTTAAAAACGTCAGAAACGTTTTAATCCCTATCCTATGAATAGAAGGGGGCGGACAAACAATGGAGAGCCGTCTAATCCCTTCAAAATTCGAACGCCAAAACACAATAGTTTAGACGTAATAACACACAATACCTTAGGCGAGTGAACCCCATGACGCCTGTTTCTGTGGTCCAGCGCGAGCGGGACAATCCGCTGTGACCAGGTGTAATTAACAGCAGGATACATCAGCCAGAAGGTGCCTATTGTTTGTTGCGGCGATAAGATTATAGCTTTAAGATGCTAGAACCCATGCTAACGCGTGCCACTCCCGTGGCCACCTATCCTTTTGTTCACTAGCTTGGCACGCGCAGCAGATCATGTATTAATTAAGTGTTGCAAGAAAACTGCTAGTTTAATTTAGTATCAGTTATTTTATTCAATATGAAGTGTTCTGTGGTCAAAAATTGAATTTGATATACATGTATCAGCAACGTACATCAGCATGATCAACAAATCACCCCGTCTCAAAAAGTTTAAAGATGCTCCGTACACAAATTTCCATCATCGCTACCTGTGTAAAAATAGATAACTGTTTAGAAATAACAAAGAAAGAAACATTATTAAAACAATTTTTTCACATTACAAGCTGACGTGTTGCCTCAATTACTACATTAAGTTACATTTTATATAAAATAATAGAGCGAATCCGTCAAAGGATAATAATAGAAAGTCTTAATAAATAAATAAATAAATAAATAAATAAATAAATAAATAAATAAATAAATAAACAGGCCCGCAGCCAGGGGGAGTTCGGGAGGTTCGAAAGACCCCCCTTTTGCTGAAAAAAAGTCCACTCTGGGTAAAATTTGACATAATTACATGGGGATTTTCCGGTAAAAGGTCCACTTTGTCAGAAAAGGATCCCCCCCCCCTTGAAATTGCTGGCTACGGGCTTGATAAATAAATAAATTATTTAAAGAATAAAGTAAATAATAAGATGACATTAAGAATCAAATAAAAAAGATAGATAGAAATTAGATGGTATAAATCATTAAATAAAAGATAAATTATTTTAAATAATTTCATAAATAAATTTTGATTTAATAATCGCTGTGAAGTCTACCCATTATCAGGGCCACAGATAGATTTTCACTAGTTGCCAGTATAGACAGATATGTATCTGTTTATTTGATGGGACTTTTTTGCACGCGCGTTAGGGGAACGAGCATATAAACTAATTTCTTTTAAGATTAAAGTGAGTGTCCTATCATTTGAAAGCCAACAAAATATTTCATTCCACATTAGAGAAATTAGCCTCATAATTACATTTGTAAATTTATAACCGGGTGTATGTAACTCTTCGCTGTTCAGTAACAGTTATAAAGGAAAGTTAGATTTTGCTTGTATAAAACACACTTTTTATTCTGATAAAAATCGACTGCGCACGAAGCATAATGATATTAGGCTTTCGATGATGATTGTGCATGAAACATCAAGTCATTTTTCCTTTTCATAATAGTGCTGGGCACCCAGGTGTTGAATCTTTTACTCGACGTGCATCTCCTAATATTGTATAGGCATGATTTCAGGTTGTTCTGGAGCGATGACGATTGCGTTCAAAATGGGTTGTTTGCAGCATAAGTGATGTGAATAAACCTAGCTTACTAATTAACTATTACCAAAGTAAAGCAGGGCTTTAGGTTTATCAGCCTAAGATTTATTCAATATGGGCAGTTAACTTGGACCAGTCTTGTTTCATTAACTTTGCGAATGAAAGTCTCCGTCGTTAACGTAAATTTCCTATATGATTTTACATCACTTATCTGATTTAACAATCTTATTGCTTAGGTTTTGTTTAAGGTTGCATGAGAACAGATAATGATCGCGTTTAACAATAGATTGAGGGCTATAGTAAGTCCTGCCTCTTTGGGCGATGTCTAAGACTGTTAATTCAACGTACATAAACATGTTGTGTGACCACAGTGTCAGCCATCCCCCTTGTTGCACGTTGCAAGCGATTTGTCTCATAACTATGACAAGGCGTTCTTTTTTCTCGTTGTTGTTTTAAAACGGACCACTTTGTTAAGGCTAATTGCTTAGCTCATTGCGCGTCATATGTACTTAGCTCTTTGCGCGTCATATGTAAACGCTAAGATATGAATGTTATACCGGGTAGTTGATTGTTTTGCCCGGGCGCCGCACTTATGCTTTCTTACTAGAGCGATCTAGAACAAGTCGCTAGTTTGCCCTGTTTGTAACTGTAGCAAAATATGTTCGACATGCCGTTTCTGCACGACAGCCGGAGACACAGTAATTGTATAAGGCATGGTTTAAGCTTGTTCGAGAGATAATAACAGTCGCGTTTAACAAAAGATAGTAAGACCCCCTCCTCTTTAACTGATGTCTTACACTGTTAATATTGACCGCACTTTCATATATTATGTAATACACTGACAGACTTTCCCCTGTTGCACGTTGGCGTTGGATTGTACTTGTGCCTCTGTCAATACACCTCATTTAGTTTAAATATTTTTACCGCATAAACCTTTGTGGTTTAGAGTTATAAGTTTAGTAGTAGGAATAGGATGGTTGGACAAAAAGCTTCTAGTCAACTGGCTTAGACCTAGGGTGTGATGCTGCTATCATCCGAGGAAACACCTACACTGAATCCTCTTCCTGAAATCCCCCTAGCTGAAACAAAAAATGCCCCTTGAACCGGTCCATTTTTACAGGGTCGAATCATTTTTGATATCATTGAGCGTCTTTAAACGAAAGCTTTTAAGTGACAAAAACAGAACCGTGTGGTGATTGTTTATTAAAGCGTAGGTTTATTCATCATGATCTATTTTGTAAACAACACATGCCTAAATTTTACTTGGATTGATCATCGTCACTGTTTGGCTACTCGCCTATAATGCGTGCTGAACGACAGACAACTTATAAATATTATCTGTGTTACTGTGTATTTGACCAAGTTAAAATAGAACGGTGTCGGTGATTTAATCCATCGAACATATTAATATTTCTTCTTTTAAAACCAGTGTTAGGTTAACATCAAGTCAATTTAAGTAAAGCTAAGTAAAGCATGTTTCTAGTTCATCCACGCTATATAAATACATGAAGGATAACAAGTCTCTGTAGCCAATTAACTTTCACAATGCCCTGTGCTTTAGAGTCCCATGTTATACAAGCAAATGAGTATGGCCTGAGAGAAATATAAATATGAGGCCGTGTATGAAGATGTTTCAAATAATAAGAATCAAGAATTTAAACATGTTAGGTACATGCACATCATTTAATAAGTCATTTCACAAAAATGGCATCTAATTTTTCAGATAAACCTCCACTTTTATCGATCTCAACGCCTTGTCTGATGTTTACATGTAGGCGGTATACTCCAATATTAATTGCGAACAATATCAACAGCGACTCGAGATCGTTGCCTGTCTTTCACACTTTTACACAAACCCATGAAGGGTTAATAAAAGGATTCGCGTTGCGACATCTATCTCTTTCTTTCGAACAAGCAAATTAAGGGCTGACCCGAAGTAAGCTGGCATAACTAATTTCTCTTTGACTGTACAAGGGTATATTGTAATTACTCCACTTGGTCGCCTCCATTGTCTTGTAACAGTGACAAAGAATGTGTTTTCACACGCTAGTTTACATAACTCCTTTGCCTTGTGTCTTTATCAAGGTTATAATCAGTTTGAATAGGTTGTCTTGCCTCACTTAAAAAGGGAGTTGTTCTTCACACTGGTTTTTGCCTAACTTATGCTAACCTATTTTGTACAAATATGGTTTTAATAAATCGCCAAAATCATGACACTAGTGAACATTGTATATCAAACGTTTTGATACGATTAAATAAATGTGCAAGAAGGATTACGGAATGAGTTACTATTTACCTCCCCCCACGCCCCCCTCCCCCCCAAAAAAAAATGCTCTTTTGATTTCGAAATGAATTTGTTTTTAACGTAAAGAAGTCCAATACCCCTTTCACGACTCAGTCATTGTACAGCATGTTGTAATCGATATTTAAAAAAGTTCATAACTTGGACCGGAGTTTGATATACAGTGTACTGTAGCTACAATGGCATTCCTCAAGTTGGGTCTGCTGGGGGAGGGGGCATTTAAATGATAAACGAAGAAGTCCACCTGTAAACAGCAGCGGTTTAAATGATCGCTATCTCGGTTATTTTTCCTTTGACAGCATCATAGAAAATGTTAAGGGAGAAAGTCACACATACCCACGGCGTTGTTTTGTCTTCAGCATTTCCTCCTTCCTGCTTACTGCAATTATTATCGTCAATTAATTAAACCGAGAAAGCAATTAAATGATGGCACATTGAATATAATCACTATGTGCATTTCGCTGAGTGTAAACACGATCTAGCGAAACATTTTATTTCAGAATAAATTTATATGTGATTTCACCTCTGTCGTTTGCGTTATTTCAAACAAAACGATTTCCTGAAAGACCAACTTTAAAATGTATGTCTATTCAGCAAAATAATGTAATTTAATACAACTATGAGTAATGTATTTAAACTACGGCCGTATATGCGATGGCCATGTGGGATTATAATTGCATACCTTGATGCAAAACAGTCTATCGTTTCTCCTACCGCGAGTCCCTTTAATTAATGTATTATATTACTCTTTACCCTTTTTATTTGACACTGTCTCTGTTTCTCTCCCCTTTTCCTTTCTCTTGTAAGAAGGAGGGCAAATAATTAAGCATTCAAAATATGCATCACCAATCTTCAGAAAAGAATGAGTGAATGAACCATTGGGCTGGCCCACAACGTCCGACACAGCAGAATAAATTAAATAACAGCTTTCACAGATTTAACTGCAGTTAGCTGTATAGCGTCACTATATACATAATCCGCTGCACGCGCGAAGCTGTTGAACAAAAGGATAGTTCTCTATGGAAGACCTTTTGTTTACATAAGTACTCTAAGGGGGCGTGCCTAACCAGGCGACAAGAGGATTAGGCTAGTCACTATATTCCGTCAAATTCGTTTAGCGACCCTATAATTATCACACTCCCTCAATTGTATTTTCTGACGCTATAATTGTATCTAATCTTCTTACGTTAGATGGAATAAATGCACACATACATAATCTTATGACTGTATGGGCGTATCTTTGCCAGTTTTGGAGATAAAAGGGAACAAAAATTTGAAAAGTTCAGTTCATGGTAAAAAGTAGGTCAAAGGTCAATTTTAAGGTCACAGTAAATTGCCAGTATATGACGTCCTATTCAAGTTCAATAGTAACTATGGACTTATTTCTGCCAGTTTTGGAGATAAAAGCGAAAGAAATTAGCAAAGTTCAGTTCATGGTAAAAAGTAGGCCAAAGGTCAATTTTAAGGTCACAGTAAATTGCCAGTATATGACTTCCTATTCAAGTTCAATAGTAACTATGGACCTATCTCTGCCAGTTTTGGAGATAAAAGGGAACGAAAATGTGCAAAGTTCAATTCATGGTTAAAAGTAGGTCAAAGGTCAATTTCAAAGTCACACTTAGATTGCCAGTATATGATTTCCTAATCAAGTTCAATAGTAACTGTGGACCTATCTCTGCCAGTTTTAGAGATAAAAGGGAATGAAAATTTGCAAAGTTCAGTTCATGATGAAAAATAGGTCAAAGGTCAATTTTAAGGTCATAGTAAATTGCCTGTAATGACTTTCTATTCAAGTTCAAAGTAACTATGGGCGTATCTCTGCCAGTTTTGGGGATAAAAGGGAACGAAAATTTGCAAAGTTCAATTCATGGTTAAAAATAGGTCAAAGGTCAATTTCAGTGTCAGAGTTAATTGCCAGTATATGACTTCCTATTCAAGTTCAATAGTAACTATGGATCTATCTCTGCCAGTTTTGGAGATAAAAGGAAACAAAAATTTGCAAAGTTCAATTCATGATGAAATATAGATCAAAGGTCAATTCGAAAACGGTATGAAATACAAAAAAACCTCACCTCAAGTGTTGGGTTTTACATGCTCTACAAAATGCAAAAAAGAATGGGGCTCTAGCATTAACGGTTCCCGAATTAGAGACAGTTTTCAGTTTCGGTATCTTATGGCCGCTTCTCTCGTCAAAATGCAACGATTGACCCCAAATTCATGGAGATGAAAGATGACCCGAAAAGTAACACTTTCCAACAATATTATTGGTTAGGTCTGTGTAGTTTCTGAATATCAGCACAAAAAATTTTTTTTTCGTAAAAAAATTCATTTTTTTGAAAATTTTGGCCAATTTGACCTTGAAATAAAGGTCAAAGGTCAAATCCAAGGGCATATTTGAAATCTCCACATATGACTTTCGGTCAGCCGTCTGTAGAAATTTTTCCCATAATTCCTTCTGTAGGGTAGATAATTAGCATTTAATTTTGCCTTTTTTGGACAAGGGTGCATTGCAATGAGTGCCACACCTAGACCCAAGCACCTACGAAGCCCAAATTTTACGTGGAACGCTTTGAGATTATAGGTGACCTAAATCCAAGAGATGGGTACGCAGACCCTTGTAGTCTAGGAGGAGAAGCGGTAATGATGACATGGCAGTGGAGCCGGCAGAGCCAACGGAGCCGGCGGAACAGGCGGGTCGGAACTAAAACCATGTGCACCGCCATCGCCTACGCTGGTGGTACAATAAACACATACAGCAACAATAAAGACATATATAGACAGTGATGAGAATACATAGAGACACATTCTATGTCACAACAGTCAATGCATAGGTATCAGAATGTATACATAAAATTTTGTTCATATGAAGATTTATGCTAAGCAAACCCTCGCCTCTCCAACTCAGAACAGTTCACATTAATCCTTAATTGTCTCCTTGAAAATATATAACTGAGTGGGATCTAAGTGAACCTTTTCCAAAATAATAATTTCTCAGGTATAACATATAGGGGCAATGATGACAATGGGATTGAAGAGAATCGCCAGTGTAGCAATATCGTTATTGCACCGACCTGTGGTGATGATGTGAGGTTGAGATGAGTCCAGCTGATCAGAATACATACAGACTCATTCTATGTCACAACAGACAATGCACAGGCATCAGAATGTATACACAAAATTTTGTCTATATCAAGATTTTTTGCTAAGCACACAACTGCCTCCCATCCCCACCCAAATCTCAATAGTTCACATTAACCCTTTATTGTCACCTTGACCATATCTAAAACTGAGTATGCATGATATAATGGCACAATATTACAGATATAGAGATTTTTCCCCTGGTCATGTACGTGTTTAACTGTTATATAATGCTGTAATATTTTTAAACTACTAGATAAGCTGAACACTTCTTGGTTTTGACAAAATTGTATTCTAAAGATAATACAACTTTTAAAATTGGCATAGAATTATTTAGTTTAGTTATTTAAAATCAATTTTGAAGTTGTTTGAGATTTTTTTAAAATAAATTCTCTATCTCTCTTACCACACCCTCCCACAAACAAGCTCTCACTCACTCTCCCCCCTCTCTTTCTCTCTCTCTCTCACACACACACATTCATACAAACAGAAACACACTAAGAGCCTGCGGGGGTATAGTCATTATATCTCGGAATCATTGGGACTACACATGGAGAGGTGTGTGAGAGGCGGAGAGACTATTAAAAGATTAGGCGGTTTTCCTTTCATGTACGTCCGCCATATTTAGTCTCAGTATTTGTAAAGCCTGGCTCAATTCGTTGTGAATGCGGTCTAAGACATCAGTGAGATTATGTAATACTGTAATATTTTCAAAATACTGGATAAGCTGAACACTTCTTTGTTTTGAGAAAATTGTATTCTAAAGATAATACAACTTACAAAATTGGCATAGAATTATTTAGTTTAGTTATTTAAAATCAATTTTGAAGTTGTTTGAGTTTTTTTAATAATAAATTCTCATATATCTCTCTTACCACACCCTCCCACAAACAAGCTCTCACTCACTCTCCCCCCCCCTCTCTCTCTCTCTCTCTCACATACACACACACACTAACTCTCTCTCTCTCTTTGTCTGTCTCACACACACACACAAATTCATACAAACAGAAACACACTAAGACATCATTGAGATTAAATGAAGACTTAAGCTTCACTGTAAGGTGCTGCCGCCAAGTGGATAAAGCAAGCACTACATTGTAAAATGCAGCAATGGGAAGAGCAGCCCCAGCAATGGGAAGTATCAAAAATAGAAAATGCGTAACAAACCAAAGGAAAATGAACAAATTGGTTTCTATAATTCATTTAAATAAATTGTACACACAATAGCACAGGATTTAAACGACTGCGCATGAGTGAAAAGTGCACTGTTTAAAACTAACAAGTTGGTGAAATTGACAAAGTCTGCCGATGTTTATCCACTGGTTGATTTTATTTGATTTGCCATCTGCTGTTGTTTTGAAAATTGATATTAGAGACATTCTATTGATTTTATGTTTTAAAAAGTAAATCCATCGGAATTTCCTTAGAATGATAGTGACAATAAAGACATACAAGTGGACAGTGATCAGAATACATACAGATACATTCAATGTCTCAACAGACAATGCAAATTAAGGCATCAAGATGTATAGCAATCAGGGGCGGATTTAGGCCGTCTTCTGGGTCTTCCGGAAGACGGTCAGATTTTCAAGTTTACATTAACAGATATCTATTTTTTCTGTCGGAAGACGGTCAAAAGTGGAGCATGGATCAATAAAGATAATGCGGAAGCCTGTCAGAAAATATCTCTGGATCCGCCCCTGGCAATATCTTTGTTGCACTGACCTTTGCTAATACTATGTGGTTGTAGAAGGAGATGGTGAACAGACGAATTCAACTGTCCTCAGAGTGATGATAATACAGAAAACACACCTTCATTTCTACTGAAAACAGATAACAAATCATCAATAATATATATATATACATATATATATGTGTAGACATATAGGGTAGTTAAAACACAGACATAACACATAATAGACACTATAATAGACACATATAGCAGCAATAAAGACATTTTGTCTATATCAAATTTGCTAAGCGACGTCGAAAAGTTTACATTAACTGTTGTCACCTTGAACATATATAAAACTGAGTGGGATCTAATTAAGTGACCCTTTTCCAAAATGAGAATTTCTCAGGTACAACATATAGCAGCAATGTTCACAATGGGATTGAAGAAAATCACCAGTGCAGCAATATCATTGTTGTACTGACATGTGCTGAGGCTGCTAGGTTGAGATCAGTTCAGCTGTCCTCAGTATAATGATAATCCAGGAAACACACCTTCATCTCTACTGAAAATAGATAATATATCATCACTTAAACCATTTATAGACACATACAGTATAGTTACATCATGGAAATAACACAGTAATCAGGTTATATTATTATATTATAATTAACACATGCAGAAACAACAAAGACATTGACAGTGATCAGAATACATACAAACACATTCAATGTCACAACAGACAATGCACAGTGATCAGAATGTATACATGAAATTTTGACTATATATATATATATATATATATATATATATATATATATATATATATATATATATATATATATCCCCTCCCCCCCCCAACTCCATTGTCACCTTAGAATATATATAACTTAAGTGGGATGTAATTAAGTGACCCTTTTTCAAAATAATTATTTGTAAGATATAACATATAGCAGCAATGGTCACAGTTGGATTGAAGAGAATTGCCAGTGTAGCAGTATATATCATTGTTGTAATGACCTGTGATGAGGCTGTGAGGTTGAGATGAGTTCAGCTGTCCTCAGTGTGACGATAATCCAGGAAACACACCATCTCTACTGAAAACAGATAATATATCATCAATAAAAATATATATATGCAGACACATACGTACAGTATGTAGTTACAACACAGACATATAACACAGTGATTATAATATATCATTGTATTATAATAAACACATACAGCAACAATAAAGACATAGACAGTGATCAGAATACATACAGACACACGTGTCACAACAGACAATGCATAGGTATAAGAATGCATGAAATTTTGTCCATATAAAGATTTATGCTAAGCAAACCGTCACCTCTCCAACTCCGAACAGTTCACATTGACCCTTGTCTCCTTGAAAATATATAACTGAGTGGGATCTAAGTGACCCTTTTCAAAAATAATAATTTCTCAGGTATAACATATAGGGGCAATGGTCACAATGGGATTGAAGAAAATCGCCAGTGTAACAATTATATCGTTATTGCACTGACCTTGGACATAACAATGAAAGGACGTGAAATGCGGCATCTTCCTTTAAAGCTATGTGCGTTCGGGTAAACATTTGCCCATTGTCTCAGATAAGCTGTTTTGACAGCTCCACGGGAGTCTGAACAGCTTATTATCAAGGTAGCGCGCGCTGTGCCTCAGTGATTTTCTTTTGTTCTATTGCATGGATAACGTAATTTCTCGCAGTCCCTCGTGGTTGCTTTGATACAGCATTGCTGCCAACTTGCAGCGTCGAGCACATAAGCTTGCGTCAACACATGGATTTTTTTTTTCAAGTTTTCAGTATCTTTTTCTTGTAACCTCATTAAAACGGTTTCTGTCATTTGTCTATACTTGTTATTATTTCAAAGATTGTATTGATCTATGTTGAGGTGATATATAACTGGTTTTAAAGCAATGTATTGGCCAATTCATGTATGGTGCCATTTTCCAATGACAGTCGATATTGAGAGTAATGAAATTATCAATTAACAACCCCAAATTTGAGCAGACAATAGCCGGTACAATGAACATATATATACAGTTTCCAGTAGTGTTGATGTCAGCTTTGATAAAATAATATTAAAAGTACCTGGGCGCGTTTTTGTGTGTCACAAATGCATGTGTGGTGCCATTTTTCAACAAGAGCCGATAATGAGAGTAATGAAATTATCAATTACCATCCCCAAATTCGAGCAGACAATAGCTGGTAAAATGAACATATATATACAGTTCACAGTAGTGTTATTGTCAACTTTGATAAAAGGTTATTAAAAGCACCCTGGGCACGTTTTTGTGTGTCACAAATGCATGTGTTTTGCCATATTGCAACGAGAACCGATATTGAGGGTAAAAATATTAATTGGCACCCCCATTTTCGAGAAGACGTTAGCCGGTAAAATGAACATACCGTTTAGCTATTAAAAAACAAGACTACTGGTACGCGTTAGATTGATAACTGATTTAATTCTCGTAAGATTACCATCCGCCCCCTTCCTTATGAATAGGTATTACTTTATTAATACAATGCAACCGACATGTAGCCACAAGTTAGAAGACAATGTGTGATTACGCACAGCAGTATGAGGCCGCTACCCCTTCCCAGCAAGGAGTTAACTAAGCCGCAAGTTAGAAGACAATGCGTGATTACTCACAGCAGTAGGAGGCCGCTACCGCTCCCCAGCAAGGAGTCAACACAGCAGCGCGTACCCCGGGCTTAATTAGGGGTTATTAGCTGTCCACTTATGATCGGTATTGTTCGTCTTGATTGCAACACTCTTCCTACTCACTATTGGTTCGCCCGCCTCTTCTTTAAATGCTCTCTCAAACCTTTCCTCAGTCAGCCGAGAATGGAAACACGTTTATCTGCCGATAAACTACGTTGTTGATGTATTATTCGGCATCATTCTACAGTGTGTCATAAGGCTCTATCTATGGCTCTATTTTTTTCGTCTCGCATTTTACCAGATTAAGCTGATGCTTGAAAACTAAATTTAATGAATAATTTTCTCACGTGCACGTATCCAGCTAATTTTACGACAATAACTACCACGGCACCTCCGCCATTTGCAATTGTAGACGAACCACGTGTTTCCAACTGATAGGCCAATACAACTATAACTGACCCATTGCACGAGAAAATAATAATAATAATAATTTATTGTCATATTTATACAAGTATAAAATGAAAATCGGTATGATCTGTCGATAAAATGTGATACAGTGAAATGATTAAAATACATTTTGTTCATTAAAAATACCGTACTAGGATTAAGAATGTGTACATTTACCCCGTGGACCATTTGAAGATTACACTGCGATTAATGCGGTGGAAAATACAATAGAGAGAGTGTATAATGATAGGGTCACTAAACGATTGTTGACGGCATATATTTAGTAACTAGCCTAATCCCCTGGACGCCTGGGTAGCCACGCCCCCTAAGAGTACTTATGTAAACAAATGGTCTCCAGTAGCGAACTATCCTTTTGTTGAACAGCTTCGCGCGTGCAGCTGATTATGTATGTAGTGACACTATAGCTAACTGCATATAAATTTGTGCTAGCTGTTATTTGATTCGTTCTGCTGTGTCGGATGTTGTGGATCAGCCCACTGGTTCGTTGACTTATGTTTTTCTGAAGATTGGTGGTGCAGATTTTGAGTGCTTAATTATTTACCCTCCTTCTAACAAGAGAAAGGGGAAGGGAGATAAAAAGACAGAGTGTCAAATGAAACAGGTAATGAGTAATACATTACATTAAATAAAGGGGCTCGCGGTGGAAGAAACGATAGACTGTTTTGCATCAAGGTATGCCATTATAATCCGACATGGCCCATAACATGATCCATAACATGACTCATTGTTGTATGCCTTATATTTGTGCCGACTTATATTTTACTCTCGTTCATTTCGTGAAACTATTTCCTTGGATAAAGTTTTGCCTGTATAAATTAACTTTGTGACATGAAGTAATTAAGTGTGTGTCCACGAGAAAACCAAACCAAATGTAGAAATTGCGGCAAGGTGGGGGTGAACGGATTTACATTATATTTGGTGTGTTTGAACCTTTATATGAACAATATCTGAGGCTGCAATATTTCCTGAAAAAAATCCCTACTTACAGAGATATGGCCAGTGACAATTTGGGGGGGTTTATCAACCAAAAATTCTTCTGAAAAACAGGGTTATATTGATTGGTCTTAAAGTTTATACAGGTGTCACTAAATGATTTAGTTTGGTGATTTATTATAACCTAGAGATAGGGGATTAAAATGATATACACTTTTACCACTCTCTTTGTTTCCAAGGTAACAAACCAAGCGTTTTTCTCAGGCCTACAAACCACATGCTTTGAACACCCCCCTTCTATTTTTGACAATATCTTCATCTTCACAGGTCTTTAGGGTAAAGCGTGTTCAGGACTAACAGATAACTCATTAGTCTATTTATAAATGAAATCAAAACTTACTGCTGTTCTACAACTTGTCCGTTGTAACAGATAGAACATGACCTAATTTCTTCATTTTTCGTAAATATATCCGAACACATATATCGGTGCACTGAACTTCAGCTATCTCTTTCAAGTCAACAAATGGTTTAAAACACTGTTAGTTGAACTTTTTATTTTCATTTTACCTATTCTAATTTTTTTAAGGTTAAAACAAGCATCTAACACATTTTAAAATCATGTGAAACTAATGTACTAACGTCAGAACAACACAACGTCATTATCCAACATGGCGGAAATCGCAGACTGTTTGTTTACAAATCTTCCTCAACGAAGTCGTGTATCATGTGGTTTATACTCTGTCTACAGATATAAAAAAACATGTAGTGTATTGAAAAATTGCAACAGAGATATTAACAGTCATCGTCGTCGCGTTTACGTGAAGCAAAACAGCGTGAGTTACGAAAGCAAACTGATTCTTGTCAGGTGTGAATTCTTTTGTATCCGATGACCGCAACTGGACTTTTTCAAGTATCTTTGGGAGAATAAATGGGTTACACCATGTGACCAGCACTGAGATATGGGCTTGGTTTGTGCTGGAAACCATCCACACAGGGGAAAACGAGCCTATAACGAAATATGTCATGGGATTAACTTGCAGATGTCAGTGTATACAAAAAGCCATTGGAATGTACTGGTGCCACTTGGTTCAGGTAAGAATAGGGTTTGTTTGTATTTTAATACAGGCTAAAATCCAGAAAAAAAGTTCACTCAGAAAAATGATCTAGGTGTAATTTTTTAATGGTAAACAGTCCATTTTTTTTAAAAGAAAAATGCCCCCTTTCAAATAATGAAATTGCAGCCTAAGGACCTGTGATAATTTTATCTTTTAAGCTATATTTGTGTGGGTATTTATGTAGGTTTAATGGTACTTGGGTAAAATAAATTTAAGGGTAACAATTGGAATTAGATTGAAGCTAGGGCTGGTCTTGGCAAAATTGCTAGGCTCATCATAATTAATATTCGAAACCATGCCTTACTTATAAAACATGGAAAAATGGGATAATAATTTATTTTTCATCAGTGTATCAATTAACTTTCAGATAAGTGTTTTCATGTGTCTATAGTAAGCTATATTTATATTTCAGGCATATTTGAGAAGTGTTATTTGACACACAGTGTTCTTATGGTCAGCAAAAGAGTCCAAAGTCTTGCAGAAACTGAAACTAGTGTGGAAATGACGGCTGTTGTAGAAAGGCATGTATGTAAATGAAAGCCACAATATAACAAATGCTGAGGAGATGCATGAGGCCCTAGTTTCTGCAGTTGGAGCCATTTTCTACATCCAGCTAGACAGACATCTTCCAAACCTGCGTGGACTGGAGTGTCCAATTACAACAATTTAGCTTTCTTGATTCCTACAACACGAGAAAAGGTGTCTCCCTTCCTTGAGCAGTTTTAACATGAGTGATACTGATGTTAAAGTTAATTTGGGTTTTTCTGAGGCAAAGATGCCAACTGGGACTATACCAAGCAAGATCACAAACAGGGAAATTTATTCTTGTCCAGAGAAGTCTTCTATGAAATCTTTTGCTACTAAGACTGAAGAGTATTTGTAAGGTCCTTTTTTAGACCACAGTTAT
>NW_019775653.1:14905-37794 GCF_001039355.2 Lingula anatina | reverse complement strand
AAAAAAAAAAAAAAAAACACTGTCGGGGGCTTGCGCACGTGCTCGTATGATGTAGACAGCGTGGGCTATTAAAGTGACCAGGGACTAAATAGCTACACGGTATAGAGACAGTCGGGCTGACGTCACGCACCTTAGCAACCGGCATCTGGGGTAAAACAAATCGGGCAACATGGCGGATCGCATTGACTTCTATGTAAAAGTTGGCAGACTTTGTCCGAAGATATCATACTTCACAGTGCCTGACCACTTGTCGATTTCATTTACAGGCCTTTGTAATTAGCCGCTGCACACCTGGTTAAGAGATAAAATCGGCCTTAACATAACTGCTGATCGTTATCTGTGATCGGGAAGTTTACAGCAGAAGATTTTGCAAAGACAGTGCTTGACCTTTTGTGTCTGGCAGGTTGAATCATTTACCTGGACTATTGAGTTAGCAGGCCTTTGTAATAAGCTACTGTTTAACTTGTTACGGGATAAAATTGATCTCAACTGCATACACAAATGTCCACCCTATGTATATACATGTACATAAGTTTGTGATATAGGAATGGCTTCTTAGAACGTGGATCGTGAGAAAGGCCTGGAAAATGTGCAACACTGAGAAGTTATTAGAATAAGATTTCTACAAATTGTGATTAAATCACCTGCTGCTGCAATAGCCAGGGGAACGGGATAGGTGAAATGTCATCGGTCCCATGGCCTCTTTGGTCCGTATACAGTTCATGTATATTAATAAAAGCCTGAAAGGACAGCATAAACAGTTGCTTGCTAACGTTTTTGAAGAGAAGACACGTGGTGTTACCTGTATTAATATTTGCAGCTATGCGTCTTTGAGTGTTTACAATCTTATTGTGCACTTTACTGGTACAAAAATTGGCGAAATATCTTGGAAGACAGAATTAAATGAATAGCAAACACGGTAATAAAGCTGTATGTAATTTTACCAGTTAAGGTCGCTTTATTTATGGCAACTTTTTTATATTTTACTTGATAACTTAAAGGTTTAGACATTAACTGACAGGTTTGTTAATATATTGACGTATGTATTTTTTCTTATCTTTATAACACCCTCAATTAACTTACAACAAAAAAGTCCGACGTTATTGTCCATTAATTTTAACTAAAAGAATTGATATACCGTCACACGCCAACACAAGATGTAATCTCAATTTCTTGTAAATACTACTTATTAATTCATGTAACAAATGACAAACATAAATACCAAACAAGGTACAATGATTTTCTCCTTATCTATGATAAAATGAACTATAGGCCTACACATATACACAAATCTCGTAGTGCATGTATAGCTATGACCAAATTTTGTTTCGATCAACAATCCCATCTTTAGTCACGTTTACACGACCTATAGCCTGCAACAGTCGTTTACTTTGCCGTTGATCTTTGAAATCTAACAAATCCCATAAGATTTTATTAATGTGTTGGTAGTGTCACCTGGTTGCACAGCAAGCTTCCACCATTTCAATTTTGTACGCGTGCCTGAGAGTTAAACTGTACTGGTTAAATTCATTAAGCTTGAAAATCTACCCGTCACATGTGTCAGCAATATGCAATGTCAACAGTTATTAGTAGAATTGAGACCTTCCTTGATATTATCAGTTGCTTCCACATGGTTTTCTTTTCAAAGAGATGTGAATAATATGCTCATCCAGGTAAGCAAATGAGTCTTTGCAATCTACCTCTGTAAGATTCCCGATCACAGATAACGATCGGCAGTTAAGGCCGATTTTATCTCTTAACCGGGTTTGCAGCGGCTAATTACAAAAGCCTGTAAAGGAAATCAACCAGGTAAATAACTACACTTCACTGACACAAGTGGTCAGGAACTGTGAAGTATGATATCTTTGGACAAAGTCTGCCAACTTTTTCATAGAAGTCAATGCGATCCGCCATGTTGCCCGATTTGTTTTACCCCAGATGCTGGTTGCTAAGGTAAAGTGCCCGGATGACCGACTGTCCCTATATGTACAGTTCACAATAGTGTTGATGTCAACTTTGATAAAAGGTTATTAAAAGCACCCCGGGCACCTTTTTGTGTGTCACAAATGCATGTATTTTGCCATATTGCAACAAGAACCTATATTGAGGGTAAAAAAAAAAAAAAATTAATTAGCAACCCCAAATTCCAGAAGACGTTAGCTGGTAAAATGAACGTATACATACAGTTCACAAAAGCATGGATGTCAACTATGATAAAGAGATACAGTTTTGTGCAGAGAAGATGACATTAGGGATATGCTTACTTCAAAAACTATTAAGTTGTCTTACGTACGCCCCTTAAGAGGACAAAAGAATTGTCTGAAAATTTGTAAGCTAAGGACAATGCCGATTTACGTATATTTTACGGACATCTTACGTACATCTTACGTACATCTTACACACATGCAGCGATGAGTAAGAAGGGGTGGGCTTATGTAAATAGGGTGACGGCGGGGTGTTTCTCGCCTTGCGGCAACACAACCATGTGTGAAAAGAGGCGTGATATATGATCCCGCTTAATTGTGGGCTATTAAATCGTCCTCTGTTACGCTGCGACGCGACCCAAACATGACTTTGCCCTGGTTAGAATGGGACGTTTAAGAGTAACTTACATTGATTTATTGATTTCTTGTAAAAAATCAATCCCAACAGAGACTACTAGGATGCCCAGTCAATCCTTACCTTCGCCAGCAGTTAGGCATGCGATTCTTCTTTTAAAAGGTGTAAGGCATTTTTTTCAAACAACTTGTTTCTCAAGCTCCGCCGACTTTAAAATGGCCAAAAAAGAATAAAATAAATAAAATTGAAACCAAAAATAATTTTGTTTTTTTTCACCGACGTCCGACTGATTATAATGTTCAATTGGAATAACATAAACGCAAAAATTCTTTTTCAGGGTACTCTCACGTCACATGACTGCCTACAAGTTGTAAACGAAGGCCATTTGTGCCAAGGTGAACGCTTGGTTCATTTCCTCGAGCTTCGGGTTTTTAAACCAATCAGTACTTCGTTGATATTTTACACTACACGTTCGACTACATGTGTCAAATTAATGCAAAATGGCAGGAAAGTGAGCTGGAGTAGCCATCTTGATTTAAGCAGGAATTTGACCACTGTTGTGTGGCTCAGTTTATAGTGAAGGAGGGACCAAAATTATTATTGCAAAATGGTCTGCCTGGCCAGTGTTACAGATGTTTTAGGCAATTTTATTGACTACTTTCTGTCGGAAATGAACATATCAGTTGCAACACTTGCATCACGTGTGGAGTCTTTAAACAGGGAACCAGCAGCGTAAAGAGCACAAAGCATGTTTTTTTATTATTATTTTGTAATTTACAAGAATGATTGACATTTATTTAGAAAAATAAAACATTGAAAATAAATTGCTGTTTTTTGTCCAGAAATTGCTTTACTGTGTTTTAGTTTTTACCATTGTGTAATGTAGTGTTGAAAGTGAGTTACCTAAAGGTATTTTTCACTTTTTTTCACTATTTTTCACTTTTCACCCCATCCGACCTCTGTCAAAAATAAAAATTGTTTGAGAAAATAGTAATTAAGGCATGAATATCACTGTAAAACTACCTTTTTTAAACGCACAATTACAGGCCAGTCATTATCGGTGGGGGTGAGGGGGGGGTATACGCTAAATCTATTGTATTACAATATATAGAGCCTGTGTCTGCTTTGACAAGAGTCAGTATGGTGTACAATACTAGATAGTAAAGAGGTGCTAATAGTAATCCGTAATTATGCCGTTTCTGTAGCACATCCCACCCTCCTTGATTTTAGTTTGCTTACTAGTCGATACCCTATTTAGCGCAGTCTAATTTTAAGAGTGTTGCCTTTTTTTTTACCTGTTTAAGCAACATCCAATCCTATGTAATGAACATCAAACTTACAGATCACATCAACAACATAACAGTGTAAATCTTAACGGAACCTTCTTACTGTAATGTTTGAGTTAACTGGTGGTGGGTAGAGTCTTATTATTCAATGATGATAGTAATAATTGTAGAAGTAGGGCTACATGTAGTCGCACAAAAGCACATTCCTTAATTCTGTGATCTATTCTAGGGTGTAGGTTTTCGTATATTTTTTAACTGTACCATCAACTTACAAACTTTGGACAACTGGCGAGCAGACATCTCCGTGCTTTAGATTTCCTCTAGGGATGATAATTAATTTCACTGTTGTCAGGTGCTGGTCTCGTATCAGCAGTTGCCGCAGGGAGCGTGATTGAAATCAAACTTGGCATATCTTGAAAGTTTAAGTTGGACAAAAGAATTTCAGGTGACCCTTTCATGGGCGTAACTAGGCATACGCACGGATGCACTGTGCGTACAATTTTTTTGGCCAACCATGATATTATTTTATATAAATTTAGTGTATTTTTCACGGAATATATATCAAAAATCCTCTGCGAATTAAAGTCACCTGTATGTACAAATCCTCTGTATACGCACAATTATTTTGACCCCCCGTCTTGCATACTTTTATTCAATTGAGGTAAACAATGCCTGTTACCTTTACAAGTCCTATCTTAATCGTCCATCTAACTGGAACATCCTTTACCTCTTAATTGGAGGGTTAAGTGGCCTTCAACTCTCCTGTAGTCATGAGAGTAACGAACGCACTCTTGCTGGTGATATTTATCTCAGATAAAATCTACCTGTGTGTTATTTTCAAAGAGCAGCTCCCGTAGACCTGGGGGCACTAGATAAAATCTTGACACCAGGTTTAATAAGGAGATAGAGAAACAAAGGAAGAATTTTTCCTGTAAAGCTTCAAAGAATTTCACACGGACTTGATCCAGTTTAGCCCTCCAAACTAATAGGGTGACATGGGCAATTTCCACAAACAAATAGTTAAACTTAGATGTATCAGAGCTCTATTGTGTCATATAATTGGTTGTTTTTGGGAGCCATGCATGAAAGCTGGATGAAACTGTAAATAAGTTCAACTCAGAGGAGGATCCAGCATTACTTGAAGAGGGGAGGGGGGTCCGCTGATGCGAAGTTAGCCTCCTTTTAAATGAATATGCCGTTCTGGGTAAATAAAAATATTGAAACTTTATTAAATCCCGAGAATATTTTTGACTTAAATGATGATTTTATTATTTAAAAATCTGTGTGTACAATTTTTAAAGGTCTGGTTACTCCCCTGCCTTTTAATCAGAGCTGCCACGTAAGCTAACAGTTTAATTACTGCAACGTAAAGGAAAATTGAGAGTTGCGATAAGATCACCTTCTTCAAGCCCGTAGCCAGGGGGGGTTCGGGGGGTTCGAAAGAACCGCCCCTTTTGCTGGTGTGCGATACGCAAGATTAGGGTTGTTTATCCGTATCCGTAATGCCATCTTCTCTGCACAAAACTGTATTAAAAGGCATTACGGGTGCATTTTTGTGTGTCACAAATGCATGTGTGGTGCCATATTGCAACGAGAGCCTTTATTGAGAGTAGAAAATATTTATTTTCATCCTAAAGATCGCCCATATTTTAGCAAGTGGCACGAATTTATACATTAGTATACAGCAGTGTTGATGTCATCTTTATTTAAAAGGCGAATAAAAAATCCCGGCCTAAAAGAAATGTCAGCGAGCCTAAGAAATCAAAGAGAAATTGCCTCATTTAAATTCTAGACATGATTGAATGTTTCATTATTGCGGCATCGCCGACTCATTTCTCACACAGAGAGAAAATTTCGACGCTAAAAATATTTTCCTATCGGATCATAGCTAAAAAAGGTAGGCTACACTACAATAATACAATTTTGAATGCTCATTTTACGGCAAAAAACAAGATTGCCTTTACCACATATGGTAATTTGAATTCCTCCATGAACAAACATATCAAATTCTGACATAGCTTCCAAATTGATAGAACAAATTGTACTTATAATTAATCTCTATAAGTTTATTGTCTTATCCACCAGAAGGATTGCCTCACGTTATCGCAAACTACCTGCCCAAATGACACAAAAAGTCAATGACAACTGCAATATGCTCGCTACTTGTACAGGAGCTGGCACTAAGCTGATTATCCTTTGATCTTGCTTCGCGTTTCATGTCCTTTTGTTATTATGTCCAAGCACTGTCGCCCAACCCTGTTGCCTTGAAAATATATAACTGAGTGGGATCTAAGTGAACCTTTTCCAAAATAATAATTTCTCAGGTATAACAATGGTCACAATGGGATTGAAGAGAATCGCCAGTGTAGCAATATCGTTATTGCACTGACCTTTGCTGATGATCTAAGGTTGAGATGAGTTCAGCTGATCAGAACACATACAGACTCATTCAATGTCACAACAGACAATGCACAGGCATCAGAATGTATACACAAAATTTTGTCTATATCAAGATTTTTGCTAAGTGCACAACTGCCTCCCATCCCCACCCAAATCTCAATAGTTCACATTAACCCTTAATTGTCACCTTGAGCATATCTAAAACTGAGTATGCATGATATAATGGCACAATATTACAGATATAGAGATTTTTCCCCTGGTCATGTATGTGTTATGTTATGTTGTAATATTTTTAAAATGCTGGATAAGCTGATCACTTCTTTGTTTTGACAAAATTGTATTCTAAAGATAATACAACTTTCAAAATTGGCATAGAATTATTTAGTTCACCTATTTAAAATCAATTTTGAAGTTGTTTGAGTTTTTTTAAATAATTAATTCTCTATCTCTCTTACCACACCCTCCCACAGACAAGCTCTCACTCTCCCTCCACTCTCTCTCTTTCACACACTCACACACACACAAAGGGCATATTCCCATAGATTTTAGATCGATCTATCCCCGTGGGGAGTCTCACTAGATTACTGTCAGATAATCCGGCTTAAATGTCCGTCCCACCTACTACAAGCTGTAAGGGGGTAATTAACTTTCGTGCCCGCTTGCCTGACAGCTATTTAGCGTGAACCCTCAGGGAGTTAGGTCGATCTAGTTTGGATCGATCTGATCTCTGGGAATGGGGTCTAACTCTCTCTCTCCTTCTCTCTCACACATTCACACAAACAGAAACACACACTGAGATTACGGTAATATGCCAAACAATTTGACCAAGATTAATTAATTAATTTCATGGAAATGTCAGTTTGGTCGAATTGATTAAAATACAGCAAATGGAAACCTTTGATATCGTCGGATTGTTAGGGGCATCTGCCAAAACGTCCATCTTTCCGGAAGTATTGCATTTTACCGGAAGTGTTACGCAAGATAAGCCGCAATTTTCGCCTAACACGTGTTTCAGGCTTGTTTTATCCTCCTTTTAAAATCTTATTTTGCTGTGTATAATATGTGCTAACATTACTTAACATTAAACAAGGCNTCATGCTGATTTTCGAACTTGACCTGCGTATTATGAATATTCATCAGTTCTGTAAGTTTCAAGTCAAAAGGTAAAATGGTTTTCCACTTATCGTGTTATCGGTGCTGCATATATGCTGAAAAAAGTGAAAAAACAGCATAAATTCCCTAAAAGTGACCCGATCATGCTGATTTTCGAACTTGACCTGCGTATTATGAATATTCATCAGTTCTGTAAGTTTCAAGTCAAAAGGTAAAATGGTTTTCCACTTATCGTGTTATCGGTGCTGCATATATGCTGAAAAAAGTGAAAAAACAGCATAAATTCCCTAAAAGTGACCCGATCATGCTGATTTTCGAACTTGACCTGCGTATTATGAATATTCATCAGTTCTGTAAGTTTCAAGTCAAAAGGTAAAATGGTTTTCCACTTATCGTGTTATCGGTGCTGCATATATGCTGAAAAAAGTGAAAAAACAGCATAAATTCCCTAAAAGTGACCCGATCATGCTGATTTTCGAACTTGACCTGCGTATTATGAATATTCATCAGTTCTGTAAGTTTCAAGTCAAAAGGTAAAATGGTTTTCCACTTATCGTGTTATCGGTGCTGCATATATGCTGAAAAAAGTGAAAAAACAGCATAAATTCCCTAAAAGTGACCCGATCATGCTGATTTTCGAACTTGACCTGCGTATTATGAATATTCATCAGTTCTGTAAGTTTCAAGTCAAAAGGTAAAATGGTTTTCCACTTATCGTGTTATCGGTGCTGCATATATGCTGAAAAAAGTGAAAAAACAGCATAAATTCCCTAAAAGTGACCCGATCATGCTGATTTTCGAACTTGACCTGCGTATTATGAATATTCATCAGTTCTGTAAGTTTCAAGTCAAAAGGTAAAATGGTTTTCCACTTATCGTGTTATCGGTGCTGCATATATGCTGAAAAAAGTGAAAAAACAGCATAAATTCCCTAAAAGTGACCCGATCATGCTGATTTTCGAACTTGACCTGCGTATTATGAATATTCATCAGTTCTGTAAGTTTCAAGTCAAAAGGTAAAATGGTTTTCCACTTATCGTGTTATCGGTGCTGCATATATGCTGAAAAAAGTGAAAAAACAGCATAAATTCCCTAAAAGTGACCCGATCATGCTGATTTTCGAACTTGACCTGCGTATTATGAATATTCATCAGTTCTGTAAGTTTCAAGTCAAAAGGTAAAATGGTTTTCCACTTATCGTGTTATCGGTGCTGCATATATGCTGAAAAAAGTGAAAAAACAGCATAAATTCCCTAAAAGTGACCCGATCATGCTGATTTTCGAACTTGACCTGCGTATTATGAATATTCATCAGTTCTGTAAGTTTCAAGTCAAAAGGTAAAATGGTTTTCCACTTATCGTGTTATCGGTGCTGCATATATGCTGAAAAAAGTGAAAAAACAGCATAAATTCCCTAAAAGTGACCCGATCATGCTGATTTTCGAACTTGACCTGCGTATTATGAATATTCATCAGTTCTGTAAGTTTCAAGTCAAAAGGTAAAATGGTTTTCCACTTATCGTGTTATCGGTGCTGCATATATGCTGAAAAAAGTGAAAAAACAGCATAAATTCCCTAAAAGTGACCCGATCATGCTGATTTTCGAACTTGACCTGCGTATTATGAATATTCATCAGTTCTGTAAGTTTCAAGTCAAAAGGTAAAATGGTTTTCCACTTATCGTGTTATCGGTGCTGCATATATGCTGAAAAAAGTGAAAAAACAGCATAAATTCCCTAAAAGTGACCCAATCATGCTGATTTTCGAACTTGACCTGTGTATTATGAATATTCATCAGTTCTGCAAGTTTCAAGTCAAAAGGTAAAATGGTTTTCCACTTATCGGGTTATCGGTAAAAGTGCACGGCGACGACGGCGACGATGGCGCCGACGGCGACGACAGACGCAGATGATGGCTATATGTACAGACACATCTGTGTCTGTACATAAAAAGACGACAATTATAATTTCTAATTATATATTTCCCTCACCTACGATCATTTTCATGATGCGCTTCACGAGTGGGACGAGTATTTCCCCAAACAGGTGTTGTAAACAAAGGCCGGTCACTTATATTTGAAACCGGTAGCGTCAGTAGACTTAAACTAGTTATGTGATCTACGTACGCCCTATTTGAATTTTAATATGACAACTGAAATCAACCGAATTGCTCAGCGTCGAGGCGTAGACATACTTCCGAAGAAAATTCAATCACCCGTATCAAAGAATACCAACTGGTACTCAAACGGAATTCAGTGTAACTTCAAATTACTTATAAGTATTTTATTTAAAAAGCATGTCATATTAAAACATTGAGAAAAGGCAAAATACGGAGCCTACCTGTGCCAATAGACGTACAGTAGGCCTATCTTGCTTGCACTCTTCCGATTTTCTTACTTATATACTCTCGCTGTGCACAAACCACGGTGCATATTGAAAACCCCACTGATACAACCCGAACGTAAAAAAAAAGCATTTAATTGCCATAATTTTCACAAAACAAGTGCATTTATAATTTGACGCGAGAATTGAGCACATGCAGAAATGAGACTGGTCTTATCTGGTGTGGTCCAGCATAGCGCAAACCACATGTTAATGAAGACGGTCCCATTTTGGGGGAGGGGGGGTCACAGGAATGGAGTTCTTTGTGGATTACGCTAAATATCATCAACATTTCATGCATCTGGGGAAATAAAAAGTGACTCACAGGTAACGTTAATGTCCAGTGGAACTCTCTATGAAGCTCTCATGGAGTTAAGGAAGACTTCATTTTTATTGTTGACAAATCAGTTATCCATGTAGGTGAACAGCTACACATGTTCGTCAGATTTTGACAGCGCGTGGTATTTGGCGCCAAGAAGTCTGGCGGTCGATCCCGCTGATCTTTCGGTCGATTGTAGTAAATGTAAAATCTTGCGGTGTTGACTTCAAGAACGTTTCCCCATCTGCATATATATTTCAATCAAACTTGAAAATAAATTGCTTATATTCTTCCCAAACTTTTTATTGGTAGCAAACGCTATATATGGTCTATATGAAGGTGTTTACGACGTATTCTACTCACTGTCGATATTTGGTTTCATCCAGAATGGACCTTCCCCAGTTACGGGCGTGATGAATCAGTCAGCAAGGGCAAGTCTGCTTAATTAGCACAGATTGTATGTCTTTAACACTATTTTGTCATCGGGGACAAAAGAAATGACAGGTACGTCATGCTTCCAGATTAGATCTTCAATTAATAGTTTCTTCCTCATTGACGAGAGCTATTGAAAGGACAACAATTGACAAAGGGCCCGGCATGCAGCATCTATATGACTGGCTTGAAAATTTACCAAGTCTTGCCGACGATGTGGTCGAACAATCGGAACAAGAAAAAAATTCTGGCGCATGATTTTGACGTATGGACTAAATGTTTGAGCCCAGAAAAATTAATTTTATTATATAATTTTTTTGGTCGGATTGACTGGGCCTGTCAAAATGCTTGGCACATTACCGTAAATCACTGAGATTAAATGAAGACTTCACTGTAAGGTGCTGCCGCCAAGAAGATAAAGCAAGCACTACATTGTAAAATGCAGTAATGGGAAGAGCATCTCCAAGCAGTAAAATATCATATCTTGAAATAGAAAATACGTAACAAACCAAAGGAAAATGAACAAATTGATTTCTATAATTCATTCAAATAAATTGTACACAATAGCACGGGATTCAAACGACTGCGCATGAGCAAAAAGTGCACTGTTTGAAATACAAGTTGGTGAAATTGAGAAAGCCTGCCGGTGTTTATCCGCTGGTTGATTTTATTTAATTTGCCCTCTGCTCTTGTTTTCAAAATTTATATTAGAAACATTCTATTGATTTTATGTTTTAAAAAGTAAATCCATCAGAATTTCCTTAGAATAATAGGGATCTTAATTCCTGGGTCAAAATCTGGTTGGGCCATTTTGGCCCACTTGGTAAAAAAAAAGTGGGCCATTTTTAAAAAAATGTGTAACACAGTGATCAAAATATATAATTATATTATAATAAACACATACAGTGACAAGAAAGATATACACATGGACACATGGACAGTGATCAGAATACATACAGACACACTCAATGTCTCAACAATGCAAATTAAGGCATCAAGATGTATGTATATAATATGTAAATTTTGTTTATATCAAGATTTTCCTAAGCGAACCCTCGCCCCCCAACTCCAAACAGCTAGTTCACATTAAGCCTTGTCACCTTGAACATATTAAAACTGATTTGGATCTCAATGACCCATTTCCAAATGATAATTTCATAGTTACAACATATATAGTGGCGATGGTCACAAAGGGATTGAATAGAATCACCAGTATAGCAATAATGTTGTTGCACTGACCTTTGCTTATACTGTGTGGCTGTAGAACGAGATGGTGAACAGATGAATTCAACTTTCCTCAGTGTGATGATAATACAGGAAATTTACACACCTTCATTTCAACTGAAAACAGATAACAAATCATTAATAAAATATACGTATATGTGTAGACATATACGGTAGTTAAAACACAGACATAACACGTAGTGATTAAAAAATATTATTATACTATAATAGACACAAACAGCGGCAATAAAGACATTTTGTCTTTATCAAGATATCTGCTAAGCGAACCCCCTCCCCCCCAGCCCACAACGTCGAAAAGTTTACATTAACCGCTGTCACCTTGAAAATATATATAAAACTGAGTGGGATCTAATTAAGTGACCCTTTTCCAAAATGAGAATTTCTCAGGTACAATATATAGCAGCAATGTTCACAATGGGATTAAAGAGAATTGCCAGTGTAGCAATATCATTGTTGTACCGACCTGTGATGAGGCTGCAAGGTTGAGATGAGTTCAGCTGTCCTCAGTGTGTTGATAATACAGGAAACACACCTTCATCTCTACTGAAAACAGATAATAAATCATCAATTAAAAATATATATGTAGACACATACAGTAATTATAATACAGAAATAACACAGTGATCAAAATATATTAATATATTATAATAAACACATACAGAAACAATAAGGACATAGTGATCAGAATACATACAAACACATTCAATGTCACAACAGACAATGCACAGGTATCAGAATGTATCCATGAAATTTTGTCCATATAAAGATTTATGCTAAGCTAACCCCCCCCCAAACAGTTCACACGCCCCCCAACTCTGAACAGTTAACATTAACCCTTGTCACCTTAAAAATACATATAAGGCAGTTTTTTTTAATAACCTGTTTCTCAAGCTTCGCCGACCTCAAAAAGGCCAAAATAGAAAAAAAAAAAAAATTGAAATCAAAAATACTTTTATTTTTTCCCCCGACTTCTGACTGATCGTACTGTTCGATCGTAAACATGAAACATAACAAGTTTCACGGGACTCCTGCGTCACATGACTGCCTATAAGTTCAAAACGAAGGGTATTTAAGCCAAAGTAAACAATTGGTTCATTTCCCCCAGCTTCTGGTTTTTAAGCCAATCAATGCTTCGCTGATATTTTACACTGCATGTGTCAAATTAATACAACATGGCAGGAGACGCATACTGGAGTAGCTGTCTCTACTTAAGCAGGAAATTGACCACTGTTGTGTGGCTCAGTGTTATAGTGAAGGAAGGACCAAAGATATTATGCAAAAAGGTCTGTCCGGCCAGTGTTACAGACGTTTTAGGCCATTTTATTGACTGCTTTCTGTCAGAAATGAAAATATCAACTGCAACACTTGTCATGTGTAGAAGTTTCAACAGGGAGCAAAAATAGGTTCTGAACTGAATGTAACACCCCATTCTCATAGATTAGATCGACCTACATTGGATCGACCTAACTCCCTGGGGGTTCACGCTAAATAGCTGTCAGCCGGGCGGACACGAAAGTTAATTACCCCTTAAAGCTTGTAGTAGGCGGGGACGGACACTTAAGGGGGATTATCTGACAGTAATCTAGTGAGACTCCCCGCGGTGATAGATCGATCTAAAAGTTGTGAGAACAGAGCCTTAGAATGCCGGTCACTACAGTGGTAGATATTGACATTAGGTGCATTCAGATAACAGTTGGCAGTGAACACCAAAAGATGCAGGCTCAACTAAACTCTCTGAGAACATCCAAATACAGAGCGCATTGGATTTTTAATGCAGCACTCGCGTAGGCCTACTTCTGAAAGCCTCCAGAAATGATGAGTATTTTTTTTTTCATTTTATCAGTCTAGAGGGTCATGGTTTTTTAAGGTGAATGTATTTTAGGCATTGATATGTTGGTAAATGTCCTTTCTTGCACTTTCACAAAAACGTATGTTAAATGCTAATTGCTCGCTCACAACAGCAGATGTTTCTATACTGAAGCATCGTGTCTTTGACATTTTTTTAATTAAATTAAGGCAGGTAATAGCTGTAAACTATCATGTGCTTTGGATAATGAGCCTGTCAACATGAATTCATAGTTCAATTAAGTTTTCCACCAAGTTTTTAAGGCGTATATAGATATTAAGTTTAACCAGGCCTGTAGCCAGCAATTTCAAAAGAGGGTTCTTTTTCTGAAAAAGTGAACCATTTACCATAAAACCTTCATGCACCTAGATCAATTTTGATCTAGAGCAGACCTTTTCCTGATAAAAAGGGTGGATCATTCAATAATATTAAATAAGTTAAGTTGTTGCTGCCATTTAGATTTAATTAAAATTAAGACCACAGTTCCATAACAGGCCATATTACCCTTGCTGTTTTTTGTATTTTCAACAATCTGGCTAAGCAATTGTTTGCTGTCTTTTGAATTATACAATAGGGTTGCGTGACAAGGTTATTTTCAGTTGCCAACCATCAGTCAGTAAACTTCATAATGCACTCAATAACTATAGAAATCTGAGCAAGAGAAACTCTACATACAGACATGACANAAAAAAAAAAAAAAAAAAAAAAAAAAACAGATACTGTCATTCTTAATACTGAAAAACAATGGCACCTTGCAGCCTTTGTTGTATATTGTAATGTAATTAACATATCTCCCATAATGCATTGTTCCTTCTCTACCAGTTAGCCAGCATGGCTGGATGTGTTATGTAATAAATGAGTTATTAAAAAAATGTACACTTAAGTTACATAAGTTACATAACAACAGAAAACCACGACATGGTGTCAGAATCGGGATCTACATTGGATGTAGCATGATTTGGAGATTGGATGACCCACAAACTACAAGATAAAAACGGATTTTGAATCACTAAAAAAACAAAAAAAATGGAGCACATGTATGGGATACAGCCGCCTCACATGGACTGGGAATCCATGGACTTACCGCGTACTTTCAAACTTTTCAAGGAAAAGTGTGAATTGATATTCCAAGGACCTTTAGATGCTGTATCAGAGGAAAGACAAGTGAAATTTCTTCTCCTTTGGATCGGAGAAAAAGGCCGCGAAATTGTGAAAACTTTTAACATTGATGATCCAGACGTGTTGACCTCGTATTGGCAAAAATTGGAAGAATACACGAAGCCCAAGAGTAACTTTCGAATTCAGAGATTTAAACTTAGAGCATGCAGACAAGAAGCAGGTGAGAGCATTGATTCTTTTGTCAGACGAATCAGACTCGTGGCAAATGAATGCAAATATACCGATGTTGATCAACACATAATTGACACTCTTATTTTTGGCACAAACTTGGAGAGAATTCAGGCGAAATTATTACAAAGAGAAGAAGATTTGACTCTAGATCAGGCTCTTGNAAACACATTCATAAGACAAAAGAACATTTTGATTTCAGAAACAATGAGATTGAGGAAACTGATGAACCTCTTGTTGACATTACAAACACAGAGACTGTTACAAAATGTGAAACACCTCAATCTCAACCCTTACGCAGATCAAGCAGGAACATTAAACCTCCAGAGAGATTGAACTTATGAATAAATTCAGTAATAGTGACTGTAACAAGTCAGTTGTGAAAGATGTCACAAAATTGACTGTAATTTGAATAAGCTTAATCATAATTGTTTCATTTATGAACTCTGGACTTGAGATTCTGTTGACTTTTGTGTTAAAAAAAAAAATGAACATTTACATGTGTCTATGAACTGTGAACATTGCAATGTCTTGGAGACAAAGACAACACGGACAGTGAACTGATTATGTTTATTAGCAACTTAAAAAAAATAATTGAAAGATTTTTTTTTTAATTAAAAAAAAGGGAGATGTTGTATATTGTAATGTAATTAACATATCTCCCATAATGCATTGTTCCTTCTCTACCAGTTAGCCAGCATGGCTGGATGTGTTATGTAATAAATGAGTTATTAAAAAAATGTACACTTAAGTTACATAAGTTACATAACAACAGAAAACCACGACAGCCTTCACTGCCTCACTATATGCAGACAATGTTCTAGTCACTGTAACTGTGTACTTTTGAGGAGGCATAGATGCAAGGATAACTCCTTTGAAGTATATTATGAAGGTTTCTTTTGTCATAAATCTGCCACACATAACCTGAATGTACATATTGCGATTCACACGGCAGCAGCTTGTCTTAGTAAGGACTCAACCAGTTGAAAACTTGTGGCACAGCTTCAGGGACAAGATCACACCAACTACCCTTGCTGTGATGATGGATCTACATTATCTTGTTCTCCTAGTTTCTCTGATACCATTTCCCCTTGTCTTTGCTCACATCAATCTCTACAGCTTTACCAACTGCTACACAGTTTTTGCATCTGAAAGTGTACAGCAAAAATTGTAATAAAGCACCATCAATTTACTTGTTATATATTGATTTCAGGGCGAGAGAAAAAGGCAGAAACCTCATACCATAATCAAGATAATTGAAAATCAAATATGCATAATCAAATAGCTTTAATTGTACATACTAGTGATGATTTAATCTTTTAAACTTCAGCATAAATCTTGACTTTCTCTTGTTAAAGCATAGCCACTTTATCAAAATGTGCTTGAACAAATAATAATAACAATAATAATATAAGAAACAACCTGCACACATGATGGAACATGGAGGTTAATTAATGCCACAAAAAAAGTTGATACGTACTTGGTAGCCTGAGAAATAAGATCAGGTATTAATTTAAGCAGCAATAATACCGCAAAGTTAACAACGACACAAGCATAGAGTGTTATGCAACAAAATTTCATGCATTACTTGCTGTGGCAGTGTCATCCTCAACCTATCTTGCACCGCAGGTTTTGATTTTCAGTGTCATCAAAATTTTATATTATAGTTAGTTTGACCTATGTATCTGCTATTCAAATAATATCGTTTGGAAAATAACTAACTAATTTAATTATGCTTTTGCAACATGAAATTATCATTAACTTTGCCGGTTCACGTGTACACAGTACCTTACTATCAGTGCTGCTCTTTTCTCCCTAACTCGCCACTGATAGGCTAACCACATCGTTTCAAAACAACGTTGGTATGATCCTTTACTTTTGGTGTAGGCAGTTTCGCCCCGGGGACATCATCTTCGGTTAAAAACAACGTATCGTTCTCACCCATCTTTGCATTGCTCCTGTACAAAATGTCCGCTTGACGCCCGCCCAAGGGAAAAATCGTAGCACGTGGGTAGTTACACAAGTCCTGTGATGTGTAACGCGCGCAAGGTTATTCCTATGCAGCTAAGAGAAGGCACACATCCAACTCAGTTAACTTATCTGAAATATTTTTTTTTAGTGAATCCCCAAGTAATGCAAGGCAGGCAATGTATAATTCTATCTCGCCAGTAGTGGAAGACTTCAATCTTTGTCTTCGGGCTGGACAGGCCAAAAATCTTGGAAAACACATAGCAGAGACACTGACAGAGGAGCTATGGTATAGAAGCCCATGCCATATGCAGAGAGAGACTGGCTAGTTTAGTGCAGCTGCCATAGTGACCATTTAAGAAAGGCCATTTAACAAGATGATTCTCAAACTTATTGAAAGATTCAAAGGTCTGAAATATAGCCTGATTGGATTCTTTTTATGGAAGTAATGCCGTTTTTGTGAAATGGTCATTTTTCATATACATGTATTGGTGTTTTCTATGTGGGACTTGGAACTTACATGGGCATGAAGCCATATTGTTTCTGGATGGCCATGTTACATGAAGTAATTTAAATTTGATGATTTTCCACTTAATCATTAAATCATACATAATATTGCATCAAGATTGACAAAGAACTGTTTTGTGCACTGCCATCGTGAATGCATAGAAAGGCAAACTGTTTTTTGTTTTGTAATTTACAAGGATGATTCGTTGAATTGACATTCATTTAGACAAATAAAACATTGAAAAGGAACTGCTGTTTTTATCCAAAAATTGCTATACTGTGTTAAAACCAGTATTTACCATTGTCTAATGTAGTTTTGAAAATGAGTGACCAAAAAGTCATTATTTTGAAAAATATTTATTTTTTCTCCCCTCCGACCTCTGATAAAAATAAAAATTGTTTGAGAAACAGGTAATTAAAAAGAACTGCCTAACTGAGTGGGATCTAAATGAGTGACACTTTTTCAAAATAATTATTTCTAAGGTACAACATATAGAAGCAATTAATGGCCACAGTGGGACTAAAGAGAATTGCCAGTGTAGCAATATCATTGTTGTACCGACCTGTGAGGAGGCTGCAAGGTTAAGATGAGTTCAGCTGTGCTCAGCGAGATGATAATCCAGGAAACACACCTTCATCTCTACTGATAACAGATAATACATCATCAATAAAAAATATATCTGTAGACACATACAGTAGTTATAACACAGAAAGAACACAGTGACCAAAATATATCATTATACAGGGGCGGATTTAGGCCGTCTTCTGGGTCTTCCAGAAGACGGTCAGATTTTCAAGTTTACATTGACGGGTATCCAATTTTTCATGTTGGAAGACGGTCAAAATTGGAGGATGAATCAACAAAGATAATTTTGAAGACTGTCAGTATATAGCTCTGGATCCGCCCCTGTTATATTATAATAAACACAAACAGCAACAATAAAGACACATATAGACAGTGATGAGAATACATACAGACACATTCAATGTCACAACAGGCAATACACAGGTATCAGAATGTATACATGAAATTTTGTCCAAATAAAGATTCATGCTAAGCAAAGCCTCGCTTCCCCAACTCCGAACAGTTCACATTAACCCTTGTCACCTTGAAAATATATAACTGAGTGGGATCTAAGTGACCCTTTTCCAAAATAATAATTTCTCAGGTATAACATATATAGGGGGCAATGTTCACAGTGGGATTGAAGAGAATCACCAGTGTAGCAATATTGTTATTGCACTGACCTGTGCTGATGATAGATATATCGTGCTGGTAGATATATCGGAGAGAACACGTGACTTATATACAATAGAATGCAGTATACTGAGGAAGAAAATATTCCTGGGTTACTGTTATTAATTGACTTTGAAAAGGCATTCAATTCCTTGTCTTGGTCATTCATTCAAAAGGTTCTGACCTTTTTTAACTTTGGTGATTCAGTCAGGAGATGGGTATCATTGTTCTACAATGACATCTCTGCTACAGTAAATCAAGGGGGGAATATGTCGGAATTCTTTAAAATTAATAGAGGATGCCGTCAGGGGGATCCCCTCTCAGCCTATCTCTTAATTCTATGCGCCGAAATATTGGTGGCGTTTATACGAAACAATGACAATATAACAGGTATTAATATAGGTGCAAAAGAATTAAAAATTTCATTATATGCAGATGACACTACTCTTATACTTGACGGGAGTGAAAAGTCACTGAATGAATGTATGTTTGTCTTGGATAAATTTTCGAAGATCTCCGGTCTGCATATTAATCTCTCTAAAACTGAAGTTATATGGATTGGGTCAAAGCGACACTCTAAAGATATCCTCTGCCCAAAATATAGATTAGATTGGGGAAAAACTAGTTTCAAAATGCTAGGGATAGAATTTGACGTAGATTTAGGTAAGATAACGAAGCAAAATATGGAGACCAAATTAACTTCCATGAAAAAAATATTTAATCAGTGGAGAGAAAGAAATATAACACCAATTGGTAAAATACAGTAATAAAAACATTAGCCTTGTCGGTATTGAATCATATATTTATATCGCTCCCAAACCCAGAGGAAAAACAGATTAAATATTAGAAAAGTGTCTTTTTTCTTTTCTCTGGAATAATAAACCTGATAAAATTAAAAGAAATATCATTATAAGAGATTATAAAGCTAGGGGCTTGAGGATGGTAAGCGTGAGGCATTTTATAAAATCGTTAAAAATTCCATGGGTAAGAAAACTTATGTTCGAAAATAAAGATTGGAAAAATATTATATCTAAATATGTAGACACTGAAAAACTAATCACATGTGGTACAGAATATATCTCAAAAATCTTGAAAAACATAAAAAATAGATTCTGGATTGATGCCTTAGCATCCTGGAAAGAACTCTGTGGTACAATAATGGCCAATAAAATCAAGGATTTTGGTAACATTCCACTCTTTCTAAATGAAAATATACTTATTGGAAATAAACCTGTCTTCCATACATCGTGGTATGACAAAAACATTAGATTTGTTAATGATCTACTCCTGGACTCTGGAGAGTTCTATGACTTCACTGCGTTCAGGGATATCCACGGTATTGACACAAATTTTGTCGAATACCATGGAATTATCTCAGCCATAAAAGAATGGCTTGGTGGTATTCCTGAAAAATTAAGTAAAATTGCCACTCCTTTAATTCCTGATCATATATTTTTGCTGTCAGGTTGTTCAAAAGGTTCAAAGATTTATTATAAAACTTAAAGTAAAGCAGGTGTTCTTGAGAGGTCAAAAGGTATGAATAAATGGAAGGAGTTGTTAAATTTGGAGGAAAATGAATGCCCGAAGATTTTCAAACTTCCTTTCACAATAACAAAAAATTCAAAGCTTCACTGGTTCCAATTTCGAATTAATCATAATATTCTTACCACAAATTCACTGCTTTTCAAATATAAAATGGTCGACAACAGTATATGTTCCCTTTGCAAAGGAGCTGAAGAAACAACAGAGCATTTATTCTGGAATTGTGCGCTTACCCAAAAATTATTGACCGACTTGGTAGAAAATATATTAGCTAATACTCAAGTTACTCTACCTGTCTCAAAAAGGAATTGCTTAGTCGGCTCTATGAGCCTCTCTCCAATTATTAATCTCATTATGTTGCAATTTAAATTTTATATTTACTTAAGAAGATGTTCACAGGGTAAACCAACATTAGGTTTGATTTCATCGCTTAGATATCTGGTGAAAACAGATAAGTCAATCTGTCAGTACAATTCAAATATAATTAAGATAATTTCAATTTGAATATTTAGCGTATGACAATGTAATTAACTAAAAAGTGTTATATAGTATAACATCTCTTATGTGTGAGTGTGTGAGCGAGTGTCTGTTTGTTTGTATTTGTATTGTCATGTATTCTTGATGTATTGTGTATATATAAAAAAAAAATCTGACTAGATAAGGTTGACTTTTAATATAATCAAGGAGTTATAACAGAAGATTACACGTGAGCCTCTCTATTGTCCGATGTCTGTTACGGTGGGCGGAGCTAGCTACGGGGGTGGGGGTGGGGGTGGGGGGCTCCTGTCTCAAGGTTTCGTCTGCGTCACTCTCACCTTGGAGATTGATTTCATGTGCGTTATATCGAGTTAGAATTCGAGATCAGTAGTGTCAACGCTGTATGCTGACGATTTTTTTTCAGAGGTGGTTATTTGGACGATGTGCTGGAAGGGAATGATATCATAGAGAGAGGTGATGGGATGGTGACTGAGGAGAGTCGCCATGAGTTTTAATTTCTATCGATGATAGATAGCTTTTTATTGTACACCCTAGAGATAAATCACCTAAAAGTCGAAAGAAAACATCCTGTTATAACTCTTTGATATAATAGAAGAAATATAAGTTAAAGAATATCATCATAAAAATAGTAAAAATACATCATATTCTGATATTTAGACCAGATTTATTATTTTTCATTCAACCCTTATCAAAAATTGCCTATATGAATTATAATAGGATTTCCTATAGGTTCCTATAGAAATTCCTATAAGATTTCCTATATAGGATCCTAAAGGAATATTTGTAATGGTCTGAACATAAATTTAAAAAAAATTTCAGCTTCAATTTGGTACAAAAACATTCCTAATAAAAAAATATTTCTCCATAAAAGATTGCTTTATAAATGATCAATTTTTTTCAACATTTTTTAAAAATAGAAATTAAAGAATTTCTATAGAAGAGTAAGAGATTGTACATTATAAACAATAAAAAGCTTATTTGCTTTAATAGTGATATTTAATTGACAATTCAACTAATTAAATTGATCTATATCAAATATCTGTTGTTTAGAATGATATTTGTTTATAAGATATGCATTTTTCTCAAGATTTTAACTAACATTAATTTCTTATAGGATCTTATAGGAAATCCTATTAACCTTTTTCATCTTTTCCGGAAATGGAAATTGCATTGTGGGAAAGTGAGTCCTTGCTATGTCGAAACACTTACAGCGGTGCTAAAAACCATGGCTGGGTTTATGTGCTTTTTGTCCTGCTGCTACAATAACAGTAAGCGAGATCGACACATGAGGTTTAATAAGTTCCCAACAAACCCGTTAAAATGAAAAATATAGTAGAAAGAAAGGAAAATATAGCAGGTTTGGGTCAAAAGCAGGGCACCGCGTTTGCACTGAACATTTCAAAGGCAGGAAGAAAAACTATAATATTAGGTGCTTAAGGGGTCTAGGATATTAACGAAAAAGTCCAAAACTAATGCAGCTAATTAAATTTCCTATTAACTAAAGGATGTGGTCTAGCAAGCAAAACGATTTTCCAAAGTTTGTAGTCACAGTGTAACACGAGTGACGTAATATCAGCGTTTTGGGGCTAAAATTGTCATTTTTCTAATCAAGATTTTCTCTTAAACAAAAAGCCCTATAAATACGATTGAAATAGCTATCTAAAGGTTACCACAAAAACCAGTAAACTCTGTCAGGATTTTCTCTTATTATTTTTACGTTTGATTTTATTTTGATAAAACGTGAATTTTACGAAATATATATGGACCATCCATTTTCAGTACTAATAACTTCAAAAATAAAAAGTCAATCAAGACCCCAAGAAGCAGTCGACTAGATATTATACTGAAACACAGACACATCAAATTTCATGTCAATCTGACAGGAAAAGAATGAGATATGGGGATTGAAGTTTAGACTATGTTATCAATCTTCAAAGCTGAGAAATCGCTCATAAACCATTTGGCTCAGGTAATTGGGCTAATTTAGCAAACTAATTGCACCTCCACCTTACCTGTTATCATCTTATTGATCGGGAAGGTCTATACACCATTACGTGTTAAAATTGGGTTGTTTGTTTCTATCTAGATGCCAGAAAATCTTACTTTTGTACGCAAACTTATTCGCACCACGAAAGCCGCTCTTCCCTGAGAAATGATTGACAGCTGAGTAGGTCTACCTACTCTCGTTTCACTGACGTAATTAATCATA
>NW_019775653.1:0-14557 GCF_001039355.2 Lingula anatina | reverse complement strand
CTTAAATAAAAAACAGAAATGCTTAGCTAATCAACGGATATAACGAACTATCGGCAAATAGAACTCAGGGGTAAACAATGCGAGAAAAAAAAAAAACATTATAAAGATCTGAAGAAAAAAAGAAAAGACTTTAAGCATTAGATTATGGAAAAAGAAACTAAAAGCTGTGAAGATTTACACAGGGATTCTACTAACAAAAAATTCAAGAACTTTCACAACTTCTTGTATAACAACAAAGAGAGGGTTTGAAAAGTTTTGTATGTAATATCCTTTTTTTGTTTGTGTTTTATTAATATGTGATAATTTTAAATATAGTAGCCTATCACAGGTTTTAGTCTCTCATAACCCTTAGTAGGGTGGGTTTCATTTTTTTTTAACTTGAGACGTGAATAAAATTATTATTATTATTATTATGTATCCAGTCCCATATTACTAATTTGTACAAACGGGGTTCATATTATCAAGATCAACAGAGACATACAAAGAAGAAAGTAAGCCTACATCGATCGACTCTTGTTGAACGCGTTATCGGCAAAATAAAAAGTTATTTATTTCTGAACTCAATGACAAGAGAATTGGAAAATTCAATGGACATATATTGTTATTTACAAAAAATGCAGAAAAGCCTTTCTGTAAGCTACAGGTGCATAGGCTAATACATGTATGGTAAAGACAAAATGGATAATAAAAATAATCTAACAACGTATTTGTAAAGTAATACAAATATATGCTTAGTATTAAAGTAGGCCTACGGGTATTTACCTGTCTTAGATACTTGAAAAGTATGAAATGTATGGAAAACAGTTTATTTGAATGATTTTATTGTTTATGATTGAAAATGATGTAAATACGCATGAAAACATTTTAAAATAAAAAAATTTGGCCTCTTGGTATGATTTTGTTTTGGTCTGATGCTTTTGTTTCAGTTTGACATAATTTTCATACCGAAAGTCTGACATTTTTTACCTGCCATAAATTTTGTACATATACTAGTGTAAGACACAGTAAACTGTTTAATTGTTGTCTGCGAAGGAGTCAAAAATTCCTGTCTCACCTACATCTTGTATTTAACACTTAAAATTAGAGGGTTTCAATTACAGAAGAAAGGTCGTGGTTGTGGCCACCCCCCTTACCGAACAATTGAAAAAGTAACACCTGATGCCTTATCAGGTACCAAATGATTTAATTAGTTAGCCGACGAACAATCTGCGTGTCAGTTTTACCTGTATAAACAGTAGGTACGAGTCAAGCAATGCAGGAAATCTTTTTATCTTATAATTTCAAAAATATCTTAAGACATCCTTCAAACAAGACATAAAAATCATAATGAATTGATACTGCCAGTACATTTACACATGATAGTAAATGAAGTGATATCGCCACAGCTTGCATAATTACATGTAATATTGTGAAGACATAGGCCTACGCACCTGTCCACACTCTAAAAAGCTGTGTGCGAGTCTACTGGCTATTTTGATTTCATAAAAAAAAAATATAACGTGTCTCTTTCGCATATCTTTATTATCGGAAGCATTTAAAAGAACTCTGAAGCTATAGTTCGTCATCACTATTGAAAGTGCAGCCAAGGCTCAGACCATTGGATGAAGTCTAGTTGTACAGCGCACCATTTTTAAACTGAGAAATAAAACATTTAATTGCTCGATTCTCAGTCCAAATAGCTGTTTTCTTGCCTACAGTTGACGCATTTCTGTGCTTTAGCCACCTTTTAGTTTGACACATAGCCATGCATACTGCAAATGGCAATTTTATAGGCCTATATATATAAACACCGGGACCCTGTACATCATATCTACATAGTGGTGCCATGCTGAAAACAGCAGACAACTACAATGACCCCTGTGGCACGCGGTTCCTGTCATGTGCACTTCTTATTTCATAGGATGTAAAAAGGTCTATATACATGAAATTTTGTCTATATAAAGATTTATGCTAAGCGAACCCTCGCTCCCAACTCAGAACAGTTAAAATTAACCCTTATAATTGTCACCTTAAAAATATATATAACTGAGTGCATGGGATCTAAGTGACCCTTTTCCAAAATAATAATTTCTTAGGTACAACATATAGTGGCAATGGTCACAATGGGATTGAAGAGAATTGCCAGTGTAGCAGTAAATATCATTGTTGTACTGACATGTGATAATCCAGGAAACACATCATCTCTACTGAAAACAGATAATATATCATCAATAAAAATATATATATGCAGACACATACGTACAGTATGTAGTTACAACACAGACATATAACACAGTGATTATAATATATCATTGTATTATAATAAACACATACAGCAACAATAGACAGTGATCAGAATACATACAGACACACATGTCACAACAGACAATGGACAGGCATCAGAATTTATACACGAAAATTTGTCTATATAAAGATTTTTGCTAAGTTCACCCCCCGCCCCCCAACCCCGAACAGTTTACATTTACCCTTGTATCATATGATATTTATATTGAATATATAAATATAAAACTGAGTGGGATCTAAGTGTCCTTTTTCCAAAATGATACTTTCTCAGGTACAACATATTATAATAAACACATACAGCTACAATAAAGACATAGACAGTGATCAGAATACATACAGACACATTCAATGTCTCAGCAGACAATGTAAAGGCATCAAGGTGTATACATGAAATGTTGTTTATATCAAGATTTTTACTAAGCAAACCCTCGCCCCCCAACTCTGAACAGTTTACATTAACCCTTATCACCTTGAACACATCAAAAACTGATTTGGATCTCAATGACCCATTAACAAATTCAGGCCTACCCAACTACCAGATTCGGCACCTACGGATCCAGAATAAACCGGTATATCAGACCACGCTACCCGTTTTCAAGGTGTGTGTCAGATTGCATTACAGAGTAGCATACCCCATCACAAATTTTGTAAGCCTACCTGTCATCCGGGTATCGCGTCTCGTTTTCGTCAAGTAGGAGTCGTATAAATACAACAACATGGAAATCGGCAATCCTCGGCTCATTCCGCAAGCTCCATACTATTGTCGAGTGCGGAGACAGCGGAGTAGTTCTGAGTGACAACATGGCAACAGACGACTCACTGAATCTCGTCCAGAAAATATTAAACCCCCGACAGAATAAGCTTCCGCTATCAAAATTAGGTCTACTTTTCTAAATGAGTATATAAGTTTGCAAGATCTTATTTACAAAACATCATTGGCTATGTTCCAACCTAAATTTTATGTTAAAAATTGCGGTATTGTCTGATTTTTAGCATAAACAGGGAAAATTGCAGCAGCGCATGAATCTAGATGAGATGCACTACTTTCCAACCCCGCTTTAGACCACGGTGGAAGTGAAGAACAAAAGACTCAGACATGGTGTAACTCGCATAACCGCACATCTCGCATGAATGCGTTATAACCTGTTCATGGACCCGTGGTCTAAATAAGATACACACTCGTCTATGCCACATAACCCTCGCTGACTCGGGGTCTATCTATTACTAGGATCATCGCTATCACATCGCGCACCAGGCAAAATCAGTGTGGTGGCTGATACTCTGTAATGCGATCTGACACACACCTTGAAAACGGGTACTAGTAGTGTGGTCTGATATACCGGTTTATTCTGGATCCGTAGGTGCCGAGTCTGGTAGTTGGGTAGGCCTGAAATTATAATTTTCCAGTTACAACATATAGTAGCAATGGTCACAATGGGATTGAATAGAATCACCAGTGTAGCAACAGTGTTGTTGCACTGACCTTTGTTGATGCTGTGTGCATGGTTGTTTAAAATTATATTCCATTAATAACATGCCCATGAGAGTTCTAAGTCCCACATTGAAAATGCCATGCAATATGTGAAAGACAAAAATTTCACAATAATGCACACAGAAGAAGTAGCCAATTAGACTGCTTTTGTAACTCAGTCTGCATTAAGATCTTGTGTTTCTTTCCTGTAAGGTTAAGAAGAGTAAAGCCTAGATAACATTTGAAATCCGATGCCTGTATGGTACATGTATACTGCCAGTAATACCCTTTTTGTACAGTATCTGAGCATGGAATTGTATGGATTTAGGTCACAGCAGCCTCTACAATTTTCTCAAGCTGTAACTTTTGCCATATCTAAAAATTGTAAGCCTGTAGACCGTAACAATATCTTACTAATAAAATGTATTTGGGGAAATAACTAAAAGCTTTTGGGAAATTAATTAAAGCATATAACATTTTTAAATTTGTATGATTGAATACAAGACCCTAATTAATCAACATTATGCTTTTCAACATCAGACAGCATCTGAGGTTCAGCAGTTAAAAGTGCTTGTCAATTCAGTGTACAAAATGGATAGTGTTCCATCTAAGCAAATGCAAAAACTGAAAGATTCAGTGCTTTCTACATGTAAATTAATTAGCAGTGCATATTATGTTAGTCAATGTGTAGTTGACTTGAAGTAATGTGAAAGTATAAAATCTTAAAACATTCAGTCTGTTAATAAACATGAATATGGTCAGAAACTTATACTAGTAATATACTTTTACAAGCAGCTTGGTTCCCATAGTCTTTTTTCTATCTAATATGTGAACATTCAATTGTATCATAGTGGTGATTTCACGGCCAAACTTCATTTTAGAAAACTTTCACATTTAAATCAAATTAAATCAACATTTGGTAAAGATTGTTCAAATGCCTCCATTATAATGATATAATATTACATGAATCTGATTATGTATTTTATTCATTAGAAAGAACTGTAACCAAGTTTTAAAAGGATGTTTTAAGTTTTAAACGAATTGAACAACTTCATTTATGGCTTCATCTCCTAGTTGCAGTTAAAGTCAGTGTCAGTTTAATTGTTAAAGGTCACTAGTAACATGCCTTAAGGGATGGATGTACCCAAATATGGATAAAAATCGTCATTTTTGGTTTTTTATGTCTAATTATTGGTTAAATATGTATCTTACGTTTAACAGAATAAAATTTTTACATTTTGAACAAAAAATATGTTTTTTCTGAGGATTCTGATGCTGCACACATCGGCACCGGTGGCCTGGTCTATGCCACGCCTTCGTTGTCAAGGGCCGTTGGCATGGGTAAACTCGGTGGGCAGACCTTAGCAGCATCAGCACGACTAGAGAAACAATAGAACAGGGATGTGCGATGCCCCCTTTGTCATAAACAGCGATCGGCAAAGCAGTGGCTATTGTTCTGCTTAAGCTGTTTTGATAGTCGCTCTTGATTGTGATCAGCGCTAAGATGAATCTTTTTCAACACATTGGATTTGCTCGAAATACGCGTTCTCCCTTGAATAGCTTGTTGTTACACACGCTTTTTCGATTTCCTTGTTAACTTTTTAAGATATGCAAAAAAAAAAAAAAAAAAAAAAAACAAGGTAGCAAAGCTGTCAAATGTACACACAAAAAAACAGAAAAAAAAGATGCAAAATAGGCAGTGTTTGCCTCTTAGGAAATTTAGTTGCTGGACCAAAAGTCCAGCCATCTTGAAAAGTAGCTGGACTGAATGTCTATCAGGTGGGAAAACTTCTCAGCCCATTCTGAAAGTTGTCAGCCCCGGGCAGACGGTCCAGCCTTAATTTCTAACACTGAAAATAGGTCATTTTGTCAATTTTGATGCAATAATAAATGCTTATAATAGCACAGTCAGTCAACACTGATTTTTAATCATGCACAACAGGTAACATGGTCAATAACAGGAGCAGATCCAGAGATATTTTCTGACAGTATTCCAAAGTATCTTTGTTGATCCATCCTCCATTTTGATGGTCTTCCAACAGAAACCCGTTAATATAAACTTTAAAATCTGACTGTCTTCCAGGAGACCCAGAAGATGGTCTTAATCCACCCTTTCAATAAGATTACAGTGTCAGGACCATGAGAGTTAAAATTCACATGATGAAAGTCCCAATATATGAAAAATGATAACAGTGCATAAAATAATATTACAGCGTGTTTAAAGACATAAAACCAATACAGCTGCTTATGTGGAAATACTGAAAATGTGCAGAGCCTCAGGTGGATGGGAGTTAAAAATCACATCTTAAAAATGCCAGTGTTGGAGAAAAAAATTAAATAGAAAACAACAAAAATATAATGCCAATAAAGCTGTTATTCACTGCTTCCTTATTATGGACACTATGTTATCTAGCAGAGAGCTTAACCTTTGGGAGTTTACAAGGAAATATCAACAAGTGTGCTTAATGAAATTTCATTTTATGGCCACTTAATTAAGCAAATGAGTTTATAGCACTGAAATTAGCCTAGTGAATACCCAAGGGGAATTTACAGACTGACCACACAAATTTGTCTATCAAAGGTCTTCAGGCCCATCAGTCACACCTTAAGAAAAGTAGAAAACAATAATGCACAAAAACAGGAGACTGCCAATTATGATGCAATAATACATTATGTTTAACTGCACAGTCAACATAAAATTTTAATTATGCACAACATGTAACAATGATGAAAGTAAAAGCATAAGGCTCCAGGCCCATCAGAGTTCAAGTTTTCAATTAGAAAGTGCCAGAATGAGAAAAATGAAAATTTCACAAAAAATGCATAAATTTAATAAAAATGATAATCCAATAGAGCTGGTTTTCTAATATGAGCTGTATGTCAATCCTAAGAATCATTCTTGTAAGAATAGTTAAAAAAATAGAATGTAAAACTTTACTTTACATACAGTAATATAAATGGTGGCAGAGCACAAAGTAGGTTTTTTGTCAATTTTGATGCAATATTACATAATGATTAACTAATTAAATACCACCAATTTTAAAATATCTACTATTAAGAACATGGACATTAAGAAAAAAATTTGATTACCACTAGGCTTCATGCCCAAGGGAGCTCTAAGTCCCACATTGAAAATTGCAACATGTGAAAGATAAAAAATTTCACAAAAAAACCTGTATTACTTCCAAACAATTAACTAATGAGACAATTTTTCAACTGAAGCTGTATTTCAGTCCTGTTTCTTTCCTGTAAGTGTGAGAAGAGCAAGTGACATGGTTTTCCTTTCACCGCCACTACGGAGGCAGTGCCCAGAATAGGGTTTTGTTCAATTTTGATGCAATATTACACAATGCTTAACAACATAATAACCATAAATTTTTAATGATAAAATAAAAGTATCATGGATATTCAGAAAAGGTGACTAGCCCATAGAGTTCAGAGTCATACTTTGAAAATCCCAAAATGTAAACAAGAGTAAACTGTGTTGAAAGAGTTTATTTCCATTTTCAAGACCTTTTTTACATAAAGCAAAATAATCAATTTACTGTCATTTTTATATGATCAATCAAAAATATGTTGTCAAAGCAAAAATATCAATAGAACAATTATAAATGTCCAACTTGCTCCATTCTGAGATTCTGAACATAGTGGATAATTGAATCTGACAAACTGCAATGATAAGAGTTTATTTCCATTTTTGACACTTTATTACACAATACACGATAACAAGTTTACCATCATTTTTACATAATCAACTAACAATGTTGTAAAGATGCAGGAAATGTCAAACAAGTACTTTTACGTATCTTATTAGTTCAATAATGAGACTGTTAACATGCATATGAATTGAATCTGAAATTGAAATGTGAAAAAAAAGCATAACTTCTAAAAAAATGGCCTGATTAAGCTGATTTTCAAACTCAACCTGCGTTTTAGTAAGATTGACCACTCCTTTGAGTATAATGACAATTGGCCAATCTGTTTTTCTTATATTGTGTTATCAATGTTGCATATATGTTGAAAAAAGTGAAAAAACAGCATAACTTCCCTAAAAATGACCGGATCATGCTGATTTTCGAACTTGACCTGCGTATCATGAATATTCATCAGTTCTGTAAGTTTCAAGCCAAAAGGTAAAATGGTTTTCCACTTATCGTGTTATCGGTGCTGCATATATGCTGAAAAAAGTGAAAAAACAGCATAACTTCCCTAAATGTGACCCGATCATGCTGATTTTCGAACTTGACCTGCGTATTATGAAAATTCATCAGTTCTGTAAATTTGAATACAAAATATAAAACGGTATTCCACTTATTGTGTTATCGCTGAGTGCACGGCGACGGCGATGGCGACGGCGACGACAGACGCAGGTTACGGCTATATGTACAGACACATCTGTGTCTGTACATAAAAAAGGCAAAAATTCACCAAACCTTTACTGATCAAGCTTATTTTCAAAACTAAATCTGTATTTCAGTAACACTGATCACTACTGTGAATTTCAAGACAATTGGCCAATCGATTTTCCTTAAAATGTGTTATAGGTGTTGCATATATGCTGAAAAAAAGTGAAAAAACAGCAAAACTTTTATAAAAATGCCCTGATCATGCCAATTTATGAACTTGACTTGCGTATTAAAGATATTCATCAGTTCTGTAAGTTTCAAGCCAAATAGTAAAGCGGTTCTTCACTTATCGTGTTATCNAAAATTACAAAATGTCATTGATTCGCCAAATTTTGGATATTTTCATCCATTGTTTTTGCAAATACATAAAAGAGCAATACTCTCTGAGTAAAACTAAGTGGTTTTTTGGAGATCAATACCTTAAATTACCATAAAAGTCATACACTTCAAGGTTTAGCTTATGAAAATTAAAAAAATGATTTTCAAAATTCAAATAATCATATCTTTATACATTCACAAGGTTTTATCTCGGGATTGTCATTTCTTATACCCTTCAGGTCTATACTTTCAAGAAAAGTACACATTTCAACACAAAAATGACTTCTATTTTTGACCCTTGGTGGGAAAAAAAGGAGCCCAGGATTGTAAAAATGCCCATAACTTCCATATAAATGGCCCGATCATGCTGATTTTCAAACTTGACCCGCGTATTATGAATAATCATCAGTTCTGTAAGTTTCAAGCCAAATGGTAAAACGGTTTTCCACTTATCGTGTTATCGGTGCTACATAAATGCTGAAAAAAGTGAAAAAACAGCATAACTTCCCCGAAAATGGCCCGATCATGCTGATTTTGAACTTGACCTGCGTATTATGAATATTCTGTAAGTTTCAAGCCAAAGGAAAAATCAGTTTTCCACTTATCATGTTATCGGTAAAAGTGCACGGCGACAGCGACGACAGACGCAGTGATGGCTATATGTACAGACACATCTGTGTCTGTACATAAAAAAAGAAAATTCCATTGCTTGCTACCCGTGACAGCAACCGTCATACTATCGATCCATCTTCAAGAACAGCTCGATGCAGTCGTTAGATTTTATAAATCTATGCAACTTGGGCAATTTGGCCTAGCATCGAGGCGCAACTAGCCTCTAGCCCTCTCTTAATTATTTCTGCTTACCAATGATCATCGGAAAATTAACAATAATATCTAAGCTTTCCAACTGAAACGCAGTTAACGCAAGTGTCAAGATGACATCAAGCTCTAGTCTTGCTAGCATGCCATATACTAATTTCAGCTTATCTGCAATTATTTCTTTGTGCATCAGTTAAAGTTAAATACCTTGATGTCGGCTTATCTGCAATTATCAGGTTAGGCATCATGAAAAGTTAACGATCTGATAATATCTCCCAGTTCCATCTCACCTGAGATCACGAAAGAGCTTATTATCAACATTTTGATTTTTCCGAATTATTCATTATGACTATAAGATATGAGCTGTACAATAAGCCCTAGCATTTTAAACGTAAATTTATGCTGGTATACCGCGAGGTACAGTTCTGGATGCATGTACGCACTTTCAAGGCCAACATAGTGCTTTTTTCTTCAACAATTATAGCAGAATTTTTCCTGACTCACCCAACTTTAGACATTTCCTCTAACAAAGCCTTTTTGGTTGCATCTATTTCTTGTTGTTGATGGTCCGATCGGCGTCCTGTAACACGACTGTTTTTGAACCATTTTTCGCTTGGCAAATCTGGACAAGACTGCCTGAGATGCTGCTATAATGTGCATATCCTAAAGCGCATCCCTAACACTTCCCCCGACAGCAATTGACGTGGCCACTCATTGCTTGAGTCATTAGGGCTTACTTGATTGCCTGTCAATCATTCTGGCAGTGCTAGCGGTAACCCCTTGAAGTTACTAACAGGAGGTGAGATTGATTCTTACATCCAAATGTATGCAAACAAGCTAATTTCAACTGGCAATAGAGTACCCATCTTCGCAATCGTCAGAATGATACGAGTAAAGCTGTCAACAATTTAATTTGCTATTTTGGACAATTAACTTCCCTGAAAGGGTTTTTGCTTGTTTTCTTCGCTTTCAATATTGACGAAGATAACATTATCGGAGAGAGCTATAACCTGTACACCTGAGGGAGACCAAATTCACCATGCTAATTAAGAAATGTATATGCACTAAAAGTGATTTTTAAGAAATTTTGATTGATCCTCTCTTTTCTAATTTATTGACTTTGAAAGTGAAAATTCCTTAATATTTTGATGTAATTTCACGTTTTTTATAGATAAAATCAACAATAAGTTTCTGAAGAAAAATCCCCGACTCCGTCCTGTAGTACTTTGTTCAAGTGTTATAATGCCATTAAAAGCATGTTTATAGCTGTCCAGGTGCTTGAGAAAATCAGGTGTATAAATATGGTGTTTTTGTCCCCAAAATCCCAATATTACGTCACACGATGAAGTTGGAGCTGTGTTCCAAGCATAATTAGATATTTTGAAGATACATTAAATGAATGTGACAGGAATAAAAAAGCTAAGACCTTTATTTTAAGAGAAAATCTCAAACCTACATTCCCACCTTAATTCTGTTAATTGGCTTCAATATCTCTGAATTGTTTTAGGATTCACTGTAATGTATTCTGTTAATTGGCTTCAATATCTCTGAATTGTTTTAGGATTCACTGTAATGTATTTTGTGTGTATCATGAGTATATAAGGAGAATAACTTTGTATCAGAGATCAGAGAGATTGGAGCTCAGAGCTCAGAGTGAGTTTGGTCAGTCAAACCAATAGCTAAATTAACCATGCCGTCTTAGGAGACTCAAGGGCCCAGTTTCATAAAGGACGTTTAGCACTAACCATGCAGTGTATAAGCCTAACCAGTGGATAAATTCTCCTAACACCCCTAAACTAAAAGATGGTTAAAAGTGTGTTTCATAAACAGTGTATTGACCCAAGTATTGACTGGGCTGGCTCGTTTTTACCTAACTGATGGAATTTTAAATTGTAACTTCTGTTAACCCCATAGAGCCTGACAGCACCTGACCTAGAAAGTGCCCCTGGTCCTGAGCCCTCTACCCGGATGCACTCAATTTTACAGGCGGCCTCATTTAATCAATGATAATGTATTTACTTGTCTATAAAAAACACCTAAGAACTGTACATTCTTAGAAAGCCAAGAATGTAAGCTTAAAATTTATATCAGTTTTGTTCACATTTGGTAACTTTGGTAGAAATTGCAGGAGTTTAAATATGAGACTTGCTTTTCTCGAAGAAAAGTAAAAAACAAAACTTTAATTTCAGCATGCACATTCTTTTTCACTTAGCTAAATAATTGGTTGAAATTTTCTCATAAACATCCAAAATATGTTTTAAACAATGTCAGAAAATTTCATAAAGATATCTTATTTAGTTTTTGAGTTATAATAAATTTCCTGGGATGCATGCTGTACCTAAAAACCTGCATCACATCAGAGAGTTGCACAATATATAGGCAGGCTAGCTGACTAGAAGACTTCCACCTTTTACTTTTATCATATTACAAATAGATTGTAAATTAAGTGCATTTTTCAATAGTTTTTCATAGTTTTTTTTAAATTTTTTTTTATTTATCAACTGAACCAGGATAATCATAAAATTTTGTTTTGCACTCAAATCATATACAAGAATACAAACATTGTCATCAGCAAATATTACACTTTCGTGGATAAAAATTGCATCATAAAAATACAAGTAAATGTGCCATTTGTACTAATACACAAGCAGGAAAAGACATGTTGATACAGCGCACTAGTAAACATATTACATCTGTATTTATACACAAGCAGGGAAAGACATATGTTGATGCAGCACACAAGTAAACATATGTCATTTGTACTTATACATAAGTAGGAAATGTGGGATCTTTGCCCCACGTCTTATGTTTTAAGATATTTGATCAAATCGCAAAATATATGTTAATTCAACAGAAAAAAATTAGGAAATTGCCTAATTTGCAATATATATCATATGTATTCCAACTTCAAATTACATTCAGAATATTACTTCTATCCGATGCTCTTTTTGTACACTAAGACCCCACTGCTACTTGGAATTGATGTCATATATGTTAATATAAAATCTGAAAATTGAATACAGTCTCAAACTAAATGCATTAGTCATAAATTATTACATAATATCAAGTTATGCTGAAATATAATTTCTTAAACCAAAAAAGTAATTGTTTTACGATGTTAAGGTTTATATATACATGCATAAGAAAGCTTAAAATTTGACCTTGATGAACCTTTTGACTTATTTCTAATGAGGCATTACTTTCTCACACTGTTTATTCTCCAATTTTGATTATAAGCTTATATAACACTATGCCAAGTGGCAAGTTTACAAATCATTCACCAAATGCCATGCAATTTCTTACTCAAATAATGTTAAAAAAAGAATAACTGTGCTGAAATGAGTTTATTTCCATTTTAACCTTTTTTTTTACATTAAACAACTTAGAAAATTGTTGACATAGGAAAAATATCAACAGAACAATTTTATAGGCTATTTGCTCCTTTCTGAGATCCTGAACATAGGAATGATTGAATCTGACAAAGTGCAATGATATGAGTTTATTTCCATTTGTAACACTATACATGATAACAGGTTTATCATCATTTTTATATTATCAAGTAACAATGTTGTTAAGATGCAAAAAATGTCAAAAGAACACTTTGACATATCTGATTAGTTCAATAATGAGACTGTTAACACGCCTTATAACTGAATCTGAGAAAAAGCCACTCATATACAAAAAAGGCATAACTTCATCAAAACTGAACCAAACTAAACCTGTATTTTAGTAAGATTGGTCATTCCTGTGAATTTCAAGATATGCCAATCGGTTTACCTGGAAATGTGTTGTCAGTGTTGCATAATACTGAAACATGGGACAAAATTGCATAACTTTTCTAAAAATGGTCTGATCATTTAACTAAGATTGATCACTTAATTCTGTGAGTTTCTGTCGGTTTACCTTGAAATGTGTTATTAGTGTTGCATATATGCTGAAAAAAGAGAAAAAACTTTAAAAAATGGCCCGTTCATGCTGATTTTGGAACTCAAGCAGCTTTTTATGAATATTCATTAGTTCTGCAAGTTTCAAGCCAAAAGGTAAAATCTTTTTCCACTATCATGTTATCGGTAAAAGTGCAAAGCAACAACAGCATCAACAGATGCAGGTGATGGCTATATGTACAGACACATATATTTGATTTACTATACTTGCAAATGCATTTTTTTTATAGCTCATACCTGTTATTCTCATCATGCAGTCTTGTATACAGCAATCACTGAAAATAGGAGTCCTTTAGTATAAAATGTTTGATGGCACAGCAGGCCAGCCCTAATAGACTTAATTAAAATTCATAGCAATATAGGGTCCTGGTCCTAAATAGTGCAAAATAATCCAGGGTGTATGATGAGTTCTTTGCACATAATTTTTTCTCATGAAGGGGGATCCATTAGTTGGATCATTTGAAGTTGCATTGGTTTGAGTTGTTTGTAAAAAAAAAATCATGTGTTTCATTCTTTTTAAAGTTAAAAATACTTTAATTTTCTATTCAGTTAAAGGAGACATACATGTAAGTACTTGCATGGGAAAGCTAGTTACAATGTTCCACCTATTAAGTTATTGGTTATAAGTATTTTCCTGGGGGAAGATTTGTATTGGGGATCGCTATACTTCCAAAAAATCCACTTATTTTTACTTAAAAATAAAGATTAAGTATTATAAAATATATAAATGAGCAGGTACGTATTACCGGCCAAGACTGTAGAGCAACACCAATCTAACTTCATTCATTTTCGGACATTTTCGGGGGGTACAGGTATATTTTTTGTTTGAATGTCTTAATTAAGGAGTCAGTCAATATTGACCAACAAAATATACACAGGTATACTGTAACTATATATAACTATATATAGAGCAGGGAGGAAACATATATACTGAGTTGCATGTCTGCTGACTGAAAATCTGCTTCGAAAACTAGAAAAAACCGAAAATTAGACATACATCCCTTGAAATCGGTGCAGGGAAGTACCAGTATAGGGATGTAGCCATTCAGCACAATCTGACCAGCACTCTCACCTTTTTAAATTTTATCGCCAGATTTAGGCGATTTGAGAAAACTTAAAAACAAAACAAAACAAAACAAAATCCAAAACTCTGGAACACTTTCGTGCATTCACGTATCATATATAAGATATATTAAATATTCTAAAAACTGAAAAATGACGAAATTTTGCTATCCCTGTGGCTTAACGAAACTTACCTTTTCATCGTTTCTGGCATGATCCTTCTGTACACTTTCACACTTGCTGAACAACAGCTA
>NW_019775652.1:240441-258520 GCF_001039355.2 Lingula anatina | reverse complement strand
GAACTCTAGAGAACACATTCGAGGGGGCCGACAGTGAAATGGATTTCCTCACCGGAACTTCCGGTATCTCCTCCGTGAAGCTGAGACACGGGCAGCTTGGATGTGTCGGTGACGTAGCCCTCGTCCTCTCTCCAGTTGCCGTCGTTAGTGTTACAGTTGCAAAGCCCCAGATCTATAAAGAAACATCTATATTACTCTGTCATCTGCCGTGCATGCTTTGATGGCCCTGTTTATATATAAATTAAAGCTATATTCTTTCTTACCAAATTTCAGAGCGCTGTGTTAATTAATACTTTAGATTCCAGCCAACATCAAAGCTTTTGATGAAGCATTAAGTTTTGTTCCTGTTGTATAAGACTGGGTTCCCATACTTAGATCGAACTAACAGGATCGATCTATCTCCAAGGCGTTTTTCCCTAAATTGGTATCAGCTTAAGCTGCTTAAATGTCTGGCGCTCCTACTGAAGCTGCTAAACGATAATTAATTACCCTCTAGACGCTTTAGTAGGCGCGACAGACATCTAAGCCGCTTAAGTTGATTGCAATTTAGCGAGAATCACCATGGAGATAGATCAATCCACAGTTAGTACGATAGGGACTGGGAATGATCCCTAATTGATTTGCGCTTAAGTCCCCCTGACCGCTGTAGGGACCCTGGTGACTAGAAATACCATGTAATCCTATAGGAAATGATAAGTTGGAAGTGCGACGAACAACAACACAGTAAAAGGCCACTACTTAGCTCATTTTACGCACTGCAAAACTGACCGCTTGCATGCAAAATTTCAAATTCTTCTATGCAGTAATTGCCGACATATGGATACTTTTTGGACAGAACCAAGCTTATCCTAAGCCAAGCTTTGACCAGCCCAAAGGGACACTACCAATTAAATCACTGCATATTACATAATGTAGCTGCGCTACAGACATGAAAGTCAGTTAATTGGTAGCGACACACCTGACTACACACTTCTGCATTAACAAATCTTATATGAGATCGGAGTTTTTTGAAAAAAGAACGCATTTTTACCTAGGCATACCTTCAAAACTGAAATATTCCATATTAAATGTCAAGTCTGCAGTATCTAAATCGTAATTTGAACTTAGAAACGAACCACTGTTTAAGTTGCTGCATAAAGTCGTCTTTTGGGTAAACCCTTTAACTCTCTTATCTACATGTACAGTTTCATCAAGCACCAGAGATAGGCGGTACAGCTAGACTCTGAGGCAATATTCGGCTATAGCCCTATCAACCCGAGACTAGGGGACGCACACATGCTTGAAAGCAGCAGCGGTAACATTCCACATTTTATGCTGTTATAAAAACTATCGAAGAATATTATTTAGCAAAACACTGCTATCCTTGGAAATAAAACAATCAAAACTCACTGGAGGAAACACAGGTATTATCAAGAGCGCATGCGCAGCCCCATCCGTTCGGATTTCCTCCGCCCCAGTAGAGCATCCTCTCGCCATCGCGAGAACTCCAGTAGATGTTGTGCCCTGCCTCTGTTAGCGACCCAAAAAAGTACGTCCCAATACACCTCACTTTCAAATACTGTTTACAGCTCGTTGATGCGTTAATAACACTGAGCATCTGTGCCATGGACAACTCTGAGAAATAAGAAAATTAGAAGGAAAACCAAATAATTTGATATTAGCTAAGGTATTTTTTGCATCAAATTTGAATTTGTTTTATCATGTTTTAATTCAAAGGCGTTTTTTTTACTTTGATATGATACGTTTTAAATATCTAGATACCTTTTTAAATGCTTGTAGATAAGAATAAATGAAAATATCTGATATTACGCAAAGAGATTTAAAAGTCTCTCACCGTAAACAACGTCAGTCTGGAAGGAGGCATTTGGCTCATACCCGTCTACGGTGACCGAGGCCTTGTTATGGTATATTTTGGCAACAGGTGGATTCTCTTGGAAGTCGCAGTAGACTGGGAAGGGGTCCAGACCGGTGTACGGGCCGTCTGGGTCGATCACGTGACTGCCACTGACTGTGCTGCCGTACACGCGATTCCAGTCTAGACACGACTGTGGTGCTGTGAAAATAATACCACACGATTTCTATAAAAGTAATGATCTATCTGTCGCAATTTTGCCCAGTAAACACGTCACGTTCGGATCACGTGGTCAGCACGTTGCTACCACGTTATAACGTTATGGCAACGGATTAACCACGTGGTACCAATGTGACGTTGTTTGCTGGGTGGTTTAGAGAGATAAACAGGTGAACAGTACGTACATCTATCTCCTCTGTGTATTAATGCTCATAAAAGTACGGAAATGTATTTTTTAAGTGTATAACTATTAAAACAAAACCAACAAAAGCTTTTTCCCTCAACGTGAGGTATTATGAGGTATTGTGAGGTATTCAGGGGCATCGATAAAAGTGCCCCTTTCCCTTGAAAAGCCATATTCTTGTCACAGTGTAAAAATGTTGATTCGTGCTTCTTTTTTGAACATAGGCGAGACGCCAACAGGGCAGCACACGTATTAGCCAGACTTTTTGTGCATGTTCGTGTTATTTTGTGATATTTCTAATGTGCCATAATTTCCTCTTTTTACAAAATAGCTGTTTCTCGCTCCACTCTTCTCTGACATTATTACTGTATATAATAATTCATTGTTAATAAAAACAGTAATTGTAAAATATTTCCTAAGTGACTATGTACATTGTATGACAATGCAATTTTAGAATAAAACTCAGGTAGCAAGAAAGCCTCCAATATACAAAAAAGACTTGGAAGTGTTGATAAAAGACCCAGACGGGATGAAAAAACAAAAGAACAAATCTTCAGTTCTTTTGTCTTCAGTATAATTACGTATTTCTCTTTTTGAGGACTGGTTCGCCTGTTCCCTGGGCCTGAACTGATGCTAACTTAAACTGGCCATCAATCATGATAAATTATAAACTAGATTCGTTTAAATGTTTCCTGATCGATATTAGACTGAACTGACCACTTAATGCACTGTCATCCATAATGGGATATGATGCATTGGAGTGTGCGATACGTCCTGTATATACACATTGTGTTTTTTATCACCCTGGCTAGCTTTTCAAGAGAATATTTTGCGATTGTACCTTTACACAGATCGCAAAAGTCCTTGCAAGTGCACGCATATGTTTTTTGTTTTAAAATGCTAATGTTCGACCTACCAATGCTCGCCTCCAGATACGTAGTACCAGCAGTCTGGACAACAGTGTTCGTGGCGCTCCTTTGCTCTGACAGCAATACGCATGATCGTCGGTCCTCTTGGAAGTTCACTGCCTTGCATACGTCCCAACCGGCTCTAAAAGCAATACACGGTGAACCAGTGATTAACCCCCATCAGTTGACCTTGCATGTCTGCATTTTATATTATTTATTTATTTATTTATTTATTTATTTACCACCTCAGAGAAGTGAGTACATTCACATAAAACTACATATCAAAAAAGGGCCAAGACTAAGATTGTTATGCTTCCACATGAAATATTCTGAAATAAAGGAAGATTTGTCAAATATGGCATACTTTTGCACCTTTGAAAGGTAAGCATTTTGCTAGTGTGATTAGCTAAGAATGAATATCAAAATTTCAAAACAGTGCGGTTTGCAATTGCTTGCAATTGTACAAATGACATAAATCACGTATTCAAAAATCTAATAATTTGACTTGATTTTTAAAACCTTAGGTATGACTGTATAAACCGACAAAAATTATCAAAAGGTGACATGTATTTAAAACATTTCCAAATTTTCAGCAGGGATCTATGGAAAGTTTTTTCACTGCAATACGCAGCTGGTATAACTGTCCTGGGAGCTTTACCTAGCTCTTGTACTGCTTATATCTTTCGAACGTATTCAGGGCACAGACCGTGATCACTAGATACCGCCAATGGATTTTTGGATTTTTGGAATTAGGATTTTTCATGTGAACTTTTAACTGGATTTCAATTTATGACAAAAATATGCATACCAATAGGGAACAAGGCCTACTCCTATGTTTCGAAAATCTTTCTCCAATTCAAAAATAACAACACGGGGAACCATGAAAAGAGATTTTAAATTTCCATCAAAATATCTCCACAATTCAGTAAACTACTCTTCTTGCAATCACTTCTCCACCGCAACTACATCTCTACTTCCAATTTCTTTTAAGTGCATTCTTAAAAATAATCTGAATGCAGAAAAGCGCTGAATGCAACCATCGTTCTATAGAATAAAAAAGAAGAAAAAAACGCTTAACAGAGCTAGAGTTGGGTGCTTGTTTTAGAGCAAAAAAAGAACAGCTATCATTGTTTCTTCATGGTCATAAATATTTAACCATTTGATAGAATGAAATTATCTTTGTTACCGTATCTAGATTCATACTTGACAAATATGAAAATACTTGAACAGTACCACTTTTTTCTTTTCTTAAATTAATTTAATTCAAATTGTATTTATTTTTGTGTGTATATTTGTGTATATTTTTGTGTGTATGAATAATATTTTGGATACATTTTCTTCCTTAATACATCAATGTTATTTGTTGTTAATCAGAATTATGCTCATTTAGTTTTGACTGTTTCCATTCTTTTCTAGATGTTTTTTCCTTTTTTGTTGATACCAACTTATATATAATTTATATTGTAATGCAGAAGCGACTTAAATCGTTTTCGATCTCTTGAATTTATCTTGTTTTATAAAAACTGAAAAGCGTGAATATGCAATGTTTTCTATTTTAAAAATATGACGATGTGCAATGTTGTACAGAATCATCTAAAATTCACAATTATAAATAATAATAATAAATAAATAAATAAATAAAACCATTTGATAGGTATATTCCCTTACCCGAGGCATTCCCCACTACAGGTCACAAGCGTCATGTGCCGCCCATTGTGTGTGACTGCTGTTAAAGAACCGCCATCCGATAGCTCGTAATCTCTGAACATCTTGAAAGTTGCTACTTTGCTGGCAGACATTGTGAAGGCCAACGGAATAAGGGAACAGAAAAATATGAAAACTGCGTTCAAAAGGACTGCCATGCTTTACTGTTGATGCGTTTAATGTTTGAAGTTTTTCGTCGACAGTCTAATTTATCCTCTAGTATGTTTAAGTCGTCTCTCTGCTTTCCATTAACCAATTAAAGCAAATGAACTTACGTAAGACTGGTTCAGCTTAACAGATCACTACACGCAGTTATACACAGTGAAATTGGAATAGCACTTAGAGGCCACAACCCATACATCAGCTACTCAATATTTCATGGGATGCAGACCGAGTGAAAGGACACAATGGGACATCAGTGCTCAGGGGGAGATACAAATGGTCTTTGTGAAATAAGAGATTTCACATTTCAGAGCGCTTATATGTCGTTTTAATTGATCGTTTGACTGTCAACTGCGTGAAATTCACTTTAATCTGTTATCCAAATGGATAGGAAGCATAAGTTTTGTCAGCTAATTGTCATTTTGTACGATGTATGCTATTACTAATGCATCTTTTGCTTGATAATAGCTGCATTAAAAACAGACACCAAAGTACAATAAAATTAAAGCAGACAACAAAATCACAGACGGATGTTTCCGCCAATTTTTACTTGATTAAACTGGCTTAGACGACATTTCTTGGACTTGTCTGGCTTTAAACAAACGCTTGGAATTCCGTGCTTGTCAACAATATCGATCACCTTGGTGCAAGCAATACCGTTATCATTTGTTTTGCAAGATTAGATCGATTCCCTGGGGTTTGCATTGAGGTTTGCATTGTGAATTTTCAAGATGCATTCGCTTTTAACTAATTGGTTACCGTACTCACTGAACACAAAAACATAATGCACGGAGTTGTGCTTTAATGTATTCCTCGTTCATTCCTCGCTCATTATGATATCTTAATTCTGAAACCTTCCACACATGATGCAGACAAGCCTTAAAGGTCTACTAAATAATTTGGCCGCGTTGGTGCCAAAGCGTTATTATGATATCAAACTCAAAACCTTGGTATCTGATTGCGCCCCTGCAACATTCACACACACACACACACACACACACACACAAACACACACACGCTCGCACGCATGCACACGCACACACGCACTCACTCGCCTAGGACATGATTCCTGCATGTTTGTATCATACAAAATCCAATAATGAGACGACATTGATTTTGATCGTGAAATTTTAATGTGTCCAAATACTCGCACAACTTCCAGAAGAGCTGGGATGCATCAGTCACGCCTCCGTATTTTCTGCTAAATATCACAACAAATGCTATGACAGTGTAGGATTTATTGATATAGATTATGTGAAATGAGGGTAACTATCGGTCAGTAAAATAATAATTTTCACGTGTATACTGTGTCTGCTGTTCTATGTTATAACATTGATCACAAATATTCTTTAGAGAGTCGGAAAGACTTTCCGAAAGCCATTCTAGAAATGAATCACTGAACAGTAAAATGCGTATTTAAAAAGCAATTTCACACGAACGGAACGTGCAGATATTTCACAATGCCGGTTGTAAAGGGTATAAACAAAGGACAAACACTGGTTGACAGCTGATTTACTTTAGTGATATCACGATAACGCTGAAAGTCGTTAGTCTAATGTATCAAATCGGATACCAAAACCCAGCTTACAGTCTTAGGAATACAAGCTTACCTATCGGGCTTCAAATGGTCAAGCCTCCATCTTAACGTGTGCGTGGCCCTGAGGTTTGCAGCATGTTTAATTTTCGGTCCACAAAACAACATCAATAACAACAGCAACAATAATAATAATATATTCTATGTAGTAACAACAATGTGTGGTACAGAGGTTATTTACTTAAGGTAGATCCTGGAGAAAAAGGGTTGATGACGAGAATGATCGGTAAACGTAGTCTATGTTTCAAGGATTTTTGTTAATTGTGTTGTTGTTTTTCCTTGCATAACATGTACGTGTCGTGGTGGTTCTAGACTTTTTACACTGTTGTTCAATTGACCATGCAGTTTCCAATCTCGAGGTTTTTTATCTATTGCTGTCCTTAAAAACTACTTCTGCTATCATAGTAAAAAAAAAAGAAGCGTAATAGCATTCAACCACACATGTAGTTCGATATTAGTCTTGGGTCCAGCAGGTATCACGTTGTTAGGTTGGGTGCCACACACAATGTTTATTTGGGAGTTATCGGTCTTAAGCGGGAAGTGAGAGCCACACTACATGTACACCAAGTATATGTATATGATTTTTTCCCTTTTACCTTTGATGATTCAAACTTTGTACAGACTTCATGGCAGACGAAACACTTGCTTTATATTAGTTTGTGTGGGACCCCCCCCCCCTTTCCTATAGGCCTATGAAGGCCATTCCTGGAGTTGATGTGTAAGATAGGAAAGGTATATTGTCATCTATGAAACCATCTAGTTTACCCATGTACGAAGCAAACAGCATATTTAAATGCTTATATTGTTTTAATCCTACTATGTTTTTAACTTCTTTTGTGCAAAATATGCCCATGCGTTTGCAGACATTCGTTAATTGAAAATGCTATAATCGAATTTTATAGAAAAACCAAAAAATGCTCGGGACAGCACAGGCCCTTCGAAAAACAGAATAATAAAAAATATCTAGACATCCTCTTAGCAAATAATGTACAGCGACCCATAAACGAAAATATTCAGAGGTTAAATACGCGTAAGGTTGCAGCGCACCTTTTATTTTCAGCCTCGCGTTTCTTGGTAATCTGACCTGACTATATTAGATTGTCTATTTAAAAATATGACTCTGCTTTCTGTTATCGACAAAGATAAACCTGGAGACAGGTTTATACGGAACACCCCAACATATAAAACCCGCTCCTCTAACACAGCCCTCCCAAACGCTACTATTGCCCAGCTGCTGGACGCCTCATCGCTAGCGAGATAATTCTCTATTTCATTGTTGAATATAAAAAAACTCATTTTAATCATTAGATTTTTGGGCTTTTCTCTATCCTCCCACTTGTATAAAACTTCAAACTTTTAGATGGTATTTGAGACTCATAATATCGTACTTCAGCGCTGTTAGTTATCTATATCGGTAAAACGTGACAATGCACAGGCTTTGTTTGCGCACAATACAGTCGCCGGCTTATAAGAATGCAATAACAAAACAAACAAGAAAAGAAAAAAATAAGAAAAGAGTAAAACCCTGTAAGTAAGAACTATGAATCGATGGAAAAAGAAAGAATACCATAGGGTAGAGCTGCATACGCCTTTTGCCCTGAAACATATAAGTAATACGGAGCCCAGATTTATGTAACTATTTCGGTAATTTTCACGACTTTTCAAAAAGGTGAGTCTCGTTTAATTTTGCATACTTTTGTTGAAAAACATATAACGCCAAGGTTTCATAATTAAGAATGGAGTTTGGATGTTGCATTTTCAGCAAAGGGAATATATTCTGTGGGGAGAAACGGTGCGGGGATGTATCGGTGCAGTGACGTATCGATGCAGAGGGGGGGGGGGGGTATGGTTTCTGGGGAGTCGTTACGTCTCTTTACGTCCCCATGCCGTTCCTCCCCAGCACCGATACTCACCCACACATTAAAAAATTGTTTCGTCTCCCGACCCTGTTTACAAAAGATCACCGGTTGCAGGCCCGTAGCCAGGGGGGTTCGGGGGGTTCGAAAGAACCGCCCCTTTTGTCAGGAAAAGGTCCATTTTGGGTAAAATTTTATCTAGGTGCACATAAGTTTTATTGTAAAAGGTCCACTTTTTCAGAAAAAGAACCCCCCTTTTGAATTTGCTGGCTACGGGCCTGGCTTGTTAAAAATACAAAATAAACGACAGTACATTCGTTGTAATGCACACAAATTACTTCTGACAGACCAAATGAAATCTACATGCCAAAAAAAGCCTCAATTTCATCAAAATTCCTGGTCGTATTCATGACCTGATCGCTCACTGCCCCATCCCCACCTCCGCATGCGCTCACGCACACACACACACACACACACACACATATATATATTTTCAAACACGTTTGGACTTACTAGTATGCAAATTTATTGAAAAGAAAGTAATCCTTTGTAGTCAAATGTCAAATGTATCCAGTGTTTGCCACTTAGGAAAATAAGTTGCTGGTTCAAATGGGGAGCTTGTCCAAAAAGATGCTGGACCAAACAACCGACCGAAACATCCTACCAAACATTCAAACAAAACATCCGACCAAAACAACCTTTCTACGACCACAGCGATGGCAGTTTCATGATCGCACAAAGGACGCCAACCAGTGTAAAGGGTGTTATACAGGTATTAGTTTCACTCGTTCATCGCATCCTGAACAAGAAACATGAATTGCATAAGTCATTTAAACAAAAGATGCCCTAAGAGACATTGCTCGTGTTAATTTGGAATTACCGTTTCTTATTCTGTTTTAATTTTTGAAACCACAGCCGACTTTCCCAACACTGCCTCTATGGCGCAAAAAGACATTGAAGAAATAGCAACTGTTCATTTTGGCTTTAAATGAATTTTCCTGGGGTAAACGATAATTTTTCCGTACCAATGGTTAATGAATCCGTTTCGACATTTACAGTTAGTCCCTTTTTTTAAATTTGGTTATTTGTTTAAGAGTTTTTTTTACAGAGGGTAGTCATCTATGAAAGTAACGTAATCCAATGCCAAACAAAGATTCCAGAATAATTGCGATAACAGGCCTACCCAGTGGCGGATTTAGAGGAGGGGGAGTCAGGGGGGTCCTGGCCCCCCTTCGGTTTCTGAAAAATATATCACATCAATATTCCCCTCTTGAAATTAGAATTTTGACTAGTTAAATCATATTTCTAAAACGTACCAAAGGGCACTGTTTGCTCTCCAAAACACCACTTTTGTCGGGGCCATTGAGCAGGCCCCAAAACCCACACCAAAGGAGCGATGGTCCGCTTTGCATCCAAGGACTGTCGTTCCGGACCCCCCTTCTAATAATCCTGGATCTGTCCCTGTCCTCGCCCCTTCACCTAAACGCAGCAGCTGAAGTCGCAAAAACAACGGCACTGTGAGGTCGATTTGAACTATTTTATCCTCGCTTTACTGCAGTAAAATAAACTAACAAAATAGTTACAAGAGTAGCGGTTTGTTTGTTAAATAGGATATAATATTTTTGTTTACAGATATTTTTTTTGTTTCCCATTCACTTATTATCACAGGTCCTTGCTAACATTTAGCCCCGTCAAAAACCACTTACCTCAACCACAACACGAATGTCACCTTTAATGAAGATGAATTAGTGTCGTTTTATTTATTTATTTATTTATTTATTTATTTATTATTTTGCAGAGAGTAGACTTTGACAGTAGGAGAATCTGTCAATATTCCACACATAATGCAAATACATTTATTCTTCCTTCTTCCACGCACATACAGGGGCACATAGTTGTACTAATTTTGAAATGACTCATGCGCTACCTCCAGAATTACATCAAATGTCATTTTTATTTATTACTTTGGTCTCTTGAGGACCATCAGTCTAGAACTGGTACAAATGTTACAACGACTGAAGTTACAACAACTATAGGGTTATTACAAAGAATAATTATAATAGTAATAATCGCAATCATAATCATCATAACAATAATAATAGTACCTGAATACTTAAATAAATAAACTACTCAAATAAATCAAATTAAATCAAATTGAATCAAATGAGATCAAATTGGATCAAATTAGATTAGATCTCATGCCGAAGCCTTCCTGCTTGGCTAAGATATCGTGCCAGGTTACATATCATCGTGTCATATTTCTTTGCTTGAATCAGTTTTTAAATTGGTTTCGTTTGCTTAATTCTTCCTTTTACAAAATAGTTTGTAATCTAGAGTGTCGTATTAGACATGCTGAAGGGTTCAGAAAGAGAACTAGTTTTGGAAACACGTTGTATATATTCCCTTGAAATATTTTGCAAGTTAATTACTAACTTCAGATTTGAGCGCTCTCTTTCGGCGTACTCACTGTTTCACAGCGAGAGAAATCACAGTGCGCGATGATTGACGTTTGTTTATATAACCTGCCAATCAAGCTGTTATTACTTGACAGCAACTATCAAAACTAACTGAATTTGATTGGCATCTTGTCAATCAAAGGGTGTAGGAAGCTTGAACTAAACGTGTTCGTCGACTATATTGATCCACTGTGTAATGATTGTGATCGACGTTTGTTTATATAACCTGCCAATCAAGCTGTTATTACTTGACAGCAACTATCAAAACTAACTGAATTTGATTGGCACCTTGTCAATCAAAGGATATGGAGTTTTACATGTTCGGAGAGAAGAGTGTGTTTGACGTTTGTTTAAAAAACTGTCATTCATGCGCTTTACAGCTTCCATCAAAGCTGAATTATCCTGTTTGAATTTGATTCATACCTGTCTATAACAATACATGTCGTAACATTCTGGAGGCAGGGGGCATTTTATTTTATTTTATTTTATTTTATTATTTTTTATATTTATTTATTTATTTATTTATTTATTTATTTTTTGCAGCGCGTTAAAAAACGTCGGGTTCCTTATTTCAACCGAGAGACCGAAATTTGACAACGTGAAAGAGTCCCGGGTTCTTTCACAGGTGTTTTAATTGTACTAAAAATCAGTTGTTATTCTTTTTCTGGATATGATGTAAAATGACTATACATGAATTAACGTTGTTGTCGATGTTTGTTGTTCCATAATCATTTCTTTGGTGCTCGTACGAAATCGGAACTTCGTATACGAACTGAACTTATTACTTTAATCATACTTTAATCATACTTTAATCATACTTCTTTTACACCCAATGAATATTATTGGATCATTTAAAAATAAGAATGGTATAAAAAGTAAAACCGGGTAAAAAATGCCGAGATAATGATTTTAGGGGCCAGGTAAAATTAAAAACTACCGGTTTTGTTCGTTCCTTATAAAGGGCCGGGGCAATAAGTAGTCCGTCTCTGTATATTGACAGGAGCGTGCGTGAAAACTGTTGTTTTTAAATAAACTACACAATTAAAACTGCCAAATTTAAACCGAAAACAATTTTATGCAATGCGTTAACAATCTTTCGAGCTTTAATCTGCGATATATTGTTAGTACTTCATCAGTATAAAAAACTCCAGATTTCAATAACGTGTGAAAATTATTAAATAAATAGTGGAATAAGTCGGGCTGGTTTAATCAAAGACTTGAAATTCTTGGTTTAATTCACTGAAGTTGTTCGTCCAATATTTTAAACTGTATTTCATCAGATTGGTAAAAAATTATCTTTTCATTATATATAAAATGGATGCTACGCCGTATAAGAATTAATATTTGATCGAATATTTACTTGAAAACACCTTTTTATCTATTATTAATTTTATTCTATTTTTAAGTAAAAATAAAATTAATTCCGCATTAACAACAGCATCTTTGCTCTGCCTCATTTACCCATTTAATGGTAGACAGTAACGCGTCTTCTCATGAACGGGGCAATTTTTGTAGAGAGCAATACTCCATACGCTGTCTACTATAGAAGAATTCCTTCTTCAAAACTGGATATTTACCTCGTTATGCTTTAGATTCTTTCAGTTGATTAGCAGTAATACCCGTATAATATATAACTATAAATAGCATAAAATGAATATATTCAAGGGCACATTCAATCAACTACTTTTTTCTCGTGGTGTTTTAAAATTACTTGAACTGTTAGAATATAAATTTTATGACTTATTCCAATATGTATAGATATTCAATTTGTCAATCAATAAAGTATATTTGTCTGTTATCAACACTATACAAAAAAGTAATGATGAGATCTAGATTGATAAAAATTTCAGGAAAGGTCAGAAGTGGGCTAGATTATGTTGGCAATTGAACGAAAAAATTATAAGAACAGAGTTCATTAATAATATAAAAATAATAGGAATTAAGCTGTCTCGAGGACACCGGTATGGGCTCCCGGTCTGACCTATGACCAACATACAAAATCTTCTGAGATGTAGGCCTATCTCAATGCAATATTTGAATATTTTAAAGAGCTCGAAATTTCGATCGACCACCGCCTGCCTCCGCACGCTCGGGCGTGCTTTGATATGAGCATAAACAACATTTCACCAGACGACCTTTATCCTCTCCAGTGGAGGTTATGTATCGTTTCCCGCACTTCGTTCACTCGAGCTTGAAATCTTGACGCACTGCATTGCGTTACTAGATGCTGCAGCTTGGATCTTTGCTTCGTAAAATTTTACATGATAACTTTTAATAAGACTGTGATTATATATTCCTAATTTAAAAAACATACTCGAAATGTTTTTGCGTATCTGTTATACGGCCTGTGTATAATTTTCGTCATCGTTAAAACAAAGACCTTTTTGTTTTGTCCCTAAAGTGATAAAAACAACTAAACAAAATAATTCACTGATTAAAATATTATATCTAAACTGTTTCTTTCAATCATACCATTAAAGATTTCAATTAATATTAAAATATTAAATCAATTAATTTCTTTAAAATACCATGGGACAAGTCTTTGCAGATCTAACAGTTCTAACCTTTGGATATAGAAGCTCTTTGATTGTCTGAGCTTGTTACAAAACATATTTCTTTTAATTAACTTATCTATTTATTACTAATCATTTGTTTATTATTATTATTATTATTATTATTATTATTATTATTATTATTATGACTTGATAATCTATTTATTTATTTACCTTCTTCATCAGTTGCGGCTTATGCTGGGCGCTAGGACTCGGGACTTCTGCTCCTTATATAAACTTTCTCGCTCACGCCATAGATAATGTAGCTGTACTGTCCCATTTGTCAACTTTATTTTTACTTTTATTTATAAACAGTAGTAGGGCTCGCGTGTGTCTCCAAGAAGTGCTTCCTACACTATTGTCCGAAGTGGTTGATGCATCGGAATCTAGGTAATTAAATGAATAGATACATAGTTCACCTGCCAAGTACTGACACATACACTGTAATGTTGAGGTGTCCCAGGTCTCAAATCCGGAGGAGAGAGTATTTTGCATTTTGCGGGTACAAACTTAAAGAATACAGGGGCGTTTTGTACCTAAGGGGTCGTATTTTACATAGAATCACTTAGTCAACTTACCGGGAATATTTTTGTTCGTCTAAAACTTTTATTCTTATTGCGATATACCGATCGATTTTCTGGTGCAGCGTTTGGAGACACCTTAGTCTTTGAGTGACTGCATTTCTGCTTAAGCTATACATTTGATCCTTCCCCAATAAGGGCACCAACAATGGAGTGTTGAGAACAAGACCGACACCTACTTTTATAAAAAAAGTTTATAGAACCAATGATTCGACCACTTTGTCTTTTAGGATTTACGAAGAAAGACAAAAACGTTCTATAACCAATTGTACTGCATGCCTTGTAGTCCGGTGGCTTAAGGAAAAAATCGTGACACGGCGGATAAAAGCACCAAATTTGGCATGTAGTTACCTTTTGACATTCTAAATCAAATTAGAGCCGTAGCCCTCTCAAACAATTTACCGTTTGGTCAAAAAATCCAAAATGGCCGCCAATTTATGGAATTCTTTAGAAATATGTACATACCCATGTTTATTTTTATCAAATAAATTATTTCCTCAGAGTTTTCCACATCCTAATTACCCATTTTATTCATATATGCCAGATAGCAAACAAGTTCCCTTGGACTTTTTGAAAAAATCCAAGATGGCTGTCATATGCCATAGAAACAGCCATAGGAATACCAGTGCACAACTAATACCAGCTATAAAGATACGTTGTCCACTATCAAATTAAGTCTGTTTCTCAGATTTTTGTTACCCACATAATATGTTTGAGGTGAGTAACTGCGAATTAAGTGTTCTTGGGCATTTTGGAAAATCCAAGATGGCTGCCATGTGCCACAGGAATTCTAGCATACGGGGGATTCAACTAATGGCAACTGGAAAGATTAATTTTCCACTATAAAATTAAGTTTGTTTCTGAGTGTTTTCCACATCCTTTCCACCCACACAATATGTATGTGGTGAGTTACTAACATGTATTCTTGGGCATTTTGAGAAAATCCAAGATGGCCGCCATATGTCATAGGAATTCTTCTAGTATTACAAAGGGTTAGAACTAATGCCAGCTAGGAAAAACATAATTCACTATCAAATTCAGTTTATTTTTTCAGTGTTTTACACATTATTATTACACTTTGATACATATCTAGCAGGTAATAAATGTGCATATTTGATCATTTTGAGAAAATCCAAGATGGCCGTCATTGGCCATAGGAATACTACTGGAATTACAACTGCACATCCATGGCTTTTCATCTACTACCAGGGTGCAATTGTGTTTGCTTATCACGTTTTTCCCATCCTTATTAGTCCTTTAGTCCTATGATATATATCTGGTGGGTAAATAGTGTGCATCCTTGGATATTCTGAGAAAATCCAAGATAGCTACAATTTGACATAGGAATACTAAGGAGTGGGTTTCAATTGCTGCATGTGGTTCATTATACAATTACATTGCCTTGGGTTTGTTTTAAAAATAATTTACGTTTTTCTTTCCATTTGTTATTACCCCTATGATGTATACCTCGTCTGTAGCATGTGTGTATCTTTAGGTATTCTGAAAAAAATTCAAGATGTCTGCCTTTTGTCATTAGAATATTGGTACACATAATCAGATAATGCCAGAGATACACTGAGTACAATTTAAATGTTGTTAACTTTAGATTGTTTTTAAACGTTTTCCCTTTCATATCCTATTTATCCTTATGACATACTCTGTGTGTGTAGAAAGTGTATGTATCCTTGAGTACTATTCACTTGCGATAGGAATATATCATTCAAATGCACATAGGTGTCAATTAATGGAACAGTTCAGACATTGATTCCAACATGAAATAAAGCCGTTTGATGTTCAAACACGTTGACATCCTTATTAACCTTAATCTATATAAATCTGGTGTGTAGCAAGTGTGCATCTTGCGTATTTGAGAAAATTCAAGATTGCTGCAATTCACAATAGGAATAGTACAGTCAACTAGTGCCAGAGAGACATTGGGTTCAATATAAAATGAATTTTGTTTCTCGGTATTTCCCACATTCTATTTGGACTTTGAGATATCTATCTGGTGGGTAACAAGTGTGTACCCTTAAGTATTTTGACAAAATATCATAATGACCTTGATTTGCCGTAGAAGTGCCTATAAAATCCAATGCACCAGTTTTCCTATGGGGAAAAGAAGGCCATCTTGAATTTCCCCAAAATGATCAAATATGGACATTAATTACCTAACAGATATGTATCATGGGATAATAATAATAATAATAATAATAATAATAATAGAAGAAAAACAACTGAATGTAGCTTCATTTTATATGGAAACCCATCTCTTGCAGGTATTAACTTAACCCCACCTTCTATGGCTAATGGCAGCCATTTTGTTTTGTTTCAAAAAGGATACACATAACATTCTCATCACATATATATTATGTGGATTAAAAAGATGTGGAAAATACTAATATTATATCTCAATGGCAGAAGAAGCCCTATTTGTATACTATAGTGTTCCTTTGATATGGCGGCCATCTTGGATTTTTCTCGAAATGCCTGAGAATAAAGGTTAGTTACTCACCAAAAATATATTATTTCTGTAATAAGGCACTCAGAAACAAAATTAATTAGATAGTGGGCAATGTATCTTCCTAGTTGGCATTAGTTGAAAACCCTTGTACATGTTCTAGTATTCCTATGCCATACGGCGGCCATCTTGGATTTTCAAAAAGTCCAAGGACACTCGTTTGTCATCTGACATTTATGCATAATATGGGTAATAAGGATGTGGAAAACATTGAGAAAATACTTAATTTGATAAAAATCAACTTAAAACAACAACACAGGTGTGGGTTGGAAGCTTTTTATTATAGCTTCGAAACTACGCTACGTCACTACATCTACAGTAATAAAATAATAAACAAAATCTCAATAATCCAGTCCTAGTCCTTACATAGGTATGTATATATTTCTACAGAATTTCACATATTGGCGGCCATTTTGGATTTTTTGGCCAAAGGGTAATTTTTTTCCGTGGGCTACGGCTCTAATTTGATTTAGTATGTCAAAAGGTACCCACATGCAAAATTTGGTGCTTTTATCCGCCGTGTCACGATTTGGCCATTTTTTTGCCCTAAGCAACCGGACTATTGAGTTTCAGATATAAATTTTCCCTTCAAAATAAGCTTGTATCAAACTTCTGGATAAATATGTCAAAATCTAATTGAAATCGTCCATCGGAGTCTTTTCTCCGCAGGTCATGTGCGTTTCAAAATGTTTTTTGGTCTTCAGTCGTCGTGTTCAAACGTCACAAGAAAATAGCTTGTAGTTTAAAGTTGTCTCAGTAATGTTTGTCCATATTTCATCACTTTAATCACACAATATTGTGATAATCAACCTATCAAACAAAATCGACTGTTACGAAGTGGAACTTTGCATAACAGATGGCTTTTGTTCCATTCCTGCACGTTCGTGCCTAAAAAGTCGTCCTTATTTAAATAAACCTTGTGTTTCTGTTTGTATGGTAAACAGGCCTACCCAACTACCAGACTCAGCACCTAAGGATCCTGAATTAACCGGTATATCGGATCACACTCCCCGTTTTCAAGGTGTGTGTCAGATCGCATTTCGGAGTATCAGCCAGAACACCGACAGGATGAGCCCTGACATGCTCGGCTGTCACCTTGATTGGATAGTAAACGATTGTTGTAAAATCGCTATATGATTTTAAAACCGGGTGCATAATTTTGAAAGCCACCTAGATGAACCTTAGACTGCCACATTAATCTAATACAATGCAAAAAAAGCCCTATCAAAAGTGGTTAAAACATTCAAACCGAATGTCGTTAAGTCCCCATATATCCCCATAGAGACAATAAAATAGAGTACTCTAAAGTAAGAGTACAGTTTAAGGTTGTTCAGCCGAGCGTGGATGAGCCCGCAGTCGTGCTACAAAATTTGTTCTGGGGTATGATACTCCGAAATGCGATCTGACACACACCTTGAAAACGGGTAGCGTGGTCCGATATACCGGTTAATTCAGGATCCTTAGGTGCCGAGTCTGGTAGTTGGGTAGGCCTG